>OZ010603.1:8095444-8217944 GCA_963932145.1 Acanthosepion lycidas
ACAAAATAAAAATATTTATTAGCAGTCCGAACGCCCTACTTATAATATGATCCACCATTATCATCATTTACTGGCAATAAGTAGTGCCTACTGTTACCGTAAAGAAATATCAAGACTCATGACCAATAAATGCATAAAGTTACATTGTATTTTTGATGTTATTATTTCAGTATGAAGAAGCATCTTAATGATGTTGGAGAAGTTATACAAAGTCAACTAATATATTAGCAAAAAAGAAAATCAGGGCACTATCCTTTGACTTGCATTGTTCTTAATTTTTGTAAATGACCTTCCTGAGGTCATCAGTTCTCAACTCGACATCTATCCTGATGATACAACTATTTACTCCAGTCTTAATAGTAAGTTTGATCAGTTCCATAAGGTCAAATTGGCAACCGTTCTCAAAAATGACTTATAATCTGTTAAATAGGGCAAAGAATGGCTTGTTAATTTTAATGCCTACAAAACAAAAGTGCTCTCTTGTTTGAAAGAACCTTTTTTACCTTCTATCAGCATGGCTGATGCTCATATCCAAGAGAGTGATTTGTTTGTGCCTAGCCGGACTAATGTTTTCAGCTGACATGAAGTGGAAAGATTATATTGAATTAATTTCTAAGTTTGCAACTAAGAAAATAGGTTCACAATGTCGTGCTAGACAATTTTTCTCACCTGAATGTATTGGAGATATTTATATTTGTCCTTGCTTTGAATATTGGTGACACATCTGGTTTGGTGCTCCTGCTATATATCTTGAGACTCTTGATAAAATCCAAAGAAAAATCAGCTATATTATTGTTCCTGACACAACACCAGTCACTTTCACACCGTTTTAACGTAGCTTCCTTGTATCTTTTCTATAAATACTTACATGGTAAATGTTCTGATGAACTTTTCTCTATGATACCTATTTATAAATTTAATTGCAATACTAGATTGGCAGCAAGATCTCATTTACAGGTGAAATGGCTAGATGTAACTAAGTTCTATGCTAGCAGTTTCTTTTAACACACTTCTTGCTTGTGGAACTCCCTTCCGACTACATGCTTTCCAGCCAAATTTGATCTTTAAAAATTTAATTGCAGTGTCAATCATCTTCCGTTTTCTTAATTCTTGTTCTTTTATTATTCTATATCCTTTTATTTTATTCTCGTATACTGTAATACTCAGTAACCCCTTGCATTTTAGTGGCTTTATTGCCCTGCTTTGGTTGAAATGATTTATAAAAAAAAAAAAAAAAAAAAAAAAAAAAAATTGTGTAAATGCATATAAAGTGGAGTTAATAAAAATTTTCTGCCTTGTTTTCAACACTAAAAATCTTAGGTGGGAGGTATTAAATATATAATTAGATATTTAATATGATAAAAATTTGTTCAATAAGTAATTTCTTTAAAAAACTACACTAAAACAATATTTTTATTTACCAAAATACTTTTTATTTATTATGGTCACTATTTGCTTATTCTTTAGGTTAAATACATACATTATATTTTTGAAAATTGTCATTTGGCAGGTTTATTTTTATTTAATAACTTCACTCCAAGCAAGGCAAGAAATCCACTAGGATGCAATCCAGGATTCAAGGAGAGAGATGACAATTGATGTTGCATTTAAATTTTTGAAGATCATAATGGACAGGAAAGCTGGAAGGGTGTTGCACAAGTGATAAGTGCAAAAGAAGAAACTATTAGCATAGAATTTCCGGTAACAACTAGTAATTTCAACAGTGAAATTATCAGAACTAGCTGAAATTTGTGAAGTCACAGTACCAATGAGGAAAGCTCATCAGAATAATTATCATAAAAATACTTATAGAAAGCTACATTGCAACAGTAGGAAAATGACTTATGCGAAGTTAGGACTGATAACATTGGTGATTCCTTTGGATTTTATTAAGAATCGCTAGACATGTAGCAAAAGCTTCAAACAAGCTGTGTGTCAGTATTCAATAGACGGATGAATAGTAAAGTTATAAATGTGCAGTATAGATTCTGGCAAGAAAGTTCAACTAGCACAACATAGTGAACTGACTTTCTTAGCAGCAGACTTAGCAATTAATTCACTAGAATTGTTCCACTTCATGTCAGTGGAAAATGTGAAACAGAGAGTTGCCTTCCTTGAGGTCAGCATCAGTTATGCTGATGAAAAAAAAAAAAAAAAAGAAAAAATTCTTTAAGATGATTAATAGAGAACCAATTAACAGACTGAAGATCATTTTCTAGATCAGCTGTCAATTTGATTTTACTGAACCTGTCAAACTTACTATTAAGACAAGTGTAAATAGTTATCTCATCCTTATAAGTACTAAGTTTGAAACTGATGACATCAGGAAGATCATTGATGTAAATAAGGAACATAGTGGTCTCAAGAATAGAGCCCTGGAGATGCCTGCATTAATGTAAAATGATGTAGAGGAGAGGCCATTTAAGACAACATTCATTATGTGGTTTGACAAAAAAGACCAAATCAAAGAAATGACCAGAAACACCCTAACCCTTCAACTTATGGAGAAGACCAGCAATCCAAACATTATCAAATGTTTTCAAAACATCTAGCGCAACAGCCCTAGCTTTGCAATTCTTATCTAAAGTTTGATAGACTTTCAGCAATAGCCATCAACACATTGGCAGTTGACATCAGGAAGTAAAAGCCATATGGTTTATCTATAAGAGCCTTTGAGAGGAGATGCTTAATTCAGAGTGGATTAATATATTGTATTATTTAGGTTGTAACTTAATACTTTTTTTAAAGGACATTTTCTATGTGCTTAAAAAGGAAAAGCTCAAGATCAATGAAAGTTAAGAGGTCATCAACTTCCTCAAACATGAAATAAACCAATATAAGGTGTTGACTGTTTGCTTTTAATTTTTAAGGGATATCATTCAGTGCCTGCTAGAGACACTCCAGAGAAAAACCTAACTTACAAGTATTAGAAAAAAAGAAAAGAAAAAGTTAAGTATAGCTTTTGCATTTTGTAGCTGACAGACCTCATCAATTGAAATGATTAACTGCAACTCACTATGTTAATCGTGGGTCCAAACCAGCAAGTACAGGGTGTGGAGGTTTTGCAGTGTTAAATAAAAAGAGACTAATTGAAGGAAATGTAAAGAACAACAGAACAGACATAAATTCTTGGTCGACAGCCCGAAACAGGGTCAACATTTTTTTTGAATTACAGATGAAAAAGATACGAAGCACCGATATGGGGTGTGGGGGTGGAGGACAAAGAAAAGCAACTATAAAAGCAAAAAGAAAAAAAAAATAATAATAAAAAAGAAAATGGGCCACTATAAGAATTCTGGTTATTTGGTAGTGACAGTGCAAGTGGTGAAAGCAACACCAAACTACAAAACAACTTATTCCCTGTTCACTGACTATCAGGAAAACAGTGGTACAACTGATGCTTCATGGCATAAACAAGATGTGTGTGTTTTTGTGTGTATATATATATATATATATATATATAAAATTTCTCAGAGTTAACCTGTAGAAAAAGTCAATATGTATAAAGGTAAAAGACAATAGGAAAACTGTATTATTAGCAGACGTGTGAACTTTTTCAAGGCAAAAACGAAATGAATTTATTGAAAACAAAGTAACTATTTACAACAAACAAAATGTCCTTAGCAACTAGAAGAATTTAGAAAACGCTATTGTATTCATGATGTCAAGTACTTTCACTTGCAGAAATATTGTTTTTATTGTTGTGTTGATGGATTCAACCATGTTCTTTTGATTTCTTGATATAGCTGTGTACATTGGGCTGGGAGAGTAGTGATTCTGTTCGGAAAGGTGATTTTGGGAATACCCGGACGTAGATTAATATTTGGATAATATTCAATGGTGGCACTCTCGAGGATTTTCCTTCTGAGTGAGTTGTTTTCTTTTTTTTTATGAGTGTAACATTTTTAAAAATCAAAATTTTGGTTGAATTTATTTCTATGTATGACTAATGCATTAGTTGTCTTTTGTGAGGTCTCTTTTGTGCTCACAGATTGTATTTTGGCACCAATCCCTCTCTAGTATATCTGTCATTAAAAATGATGGACAAGCTACTTAATTTTTTTTTGTATACAAACAAGAGATTTCTTTGTGAGTGCTGAAAACAGAGGTGGAATGGAAACTACAAAACCTCCTACAGAAGGTAGCAAAGGAAAGTGGGGGAGGGGGGGAATGGACTAAACCAACTACAAGAAGACAGAATGAATGGTCATCAGCAAAAGGATGAGTCCAAAATGCAAATTACAGGTCAGGGACACCAAAATCAAGAAGGTACAGAAATTTAAATATCTGAGAAATGTTCTAACTGAGGATGGAAATTGTGACACTGAGATCCGAAGACGTATTGGAATGGCCAAAGATGCCTCCCAAAAACTAAGAGTATTAAGAGACAGAAAAATTCCATTGGAAACTAAGAAAAGAGTACTGATCTGTAATGTGATATCTGTCCTCCTGTATGGCAGCAAATGTTGGACAATCTCCTCAAGGAAGAAGAGACTTGAAGCAACAGAAATGTGCACCTACAGGAAGATGCTGAGAATACCATAGGTTGAACATGTGAGGAACAACAAGGTTTTGGAGAGAATGGAAACAAAAAGGAAGCATACTTAATATCAGGAAGAGGCAACTGAAATTCCTGTGGCAAATAATGAGGAAGGAGGGCTTGGAAAATCTGATACTCATAGGACAGAGGAAAGTAGTGTGTAACATACTTGATGGGCTTGACCAAATGGATGTTGGGAGAAATAACAAAAAGACAAAACTTATTAAGAGCTACAAGGAACAGCAAGATGTGGAGGGCCATTATCACCCACATCCTGAAGGGACATGGCACATAAGAGTGTACAAATTGTCCAAATGTTTGTAATGTTGAGCTAATCTCAGCCATTGGAGGATCTTGGTTGTGCCAAAAGTAAAAAAAAAAAAAGCTCTATACCAAACATTAAATCTTTTACAAAAAAAGAACTAAACAAAATGAACACAAAATGATCAGCTTTAAAAAAGGACTCCTAACTGGAAAAACGAAATGGAAAAAAAAAAAAAAGAATGTTAACAACAAATACTTTTTCACACCCAACCCAGTTCTGCAGAATCAGAATCAACATTGAGTTTAAGCAAGCGAATGAGCCAATTGGAGTAAAGTGCCATGCAGATTTACATTTTTCCCCCAATTGTGATGAATGAAGCTATCGATTTTTTTTTGCATGCCAGCATGTTAGTTAACATTCGTGTCAGTCAGCTATAGGCTCTCACTCTGGCCAGTACAAAATGGCCGCAAACTACATGAAAACTGCCGTAGAAGCATGAAAAAAAAAAGATTATTTCTACTATTGATGGAAGTTGGGAAATGCAAAGTCAGTCTTGGCCTTCCCATTAACTTGGAGCATGTGCATGTAAATTTTGGTGCAAATCTGTCGAAAATTGTGGCCGTGCATTTGTTACACACACACACATATATATATATATCCTGCCTTTTATAGATAGAGATATATGGGGATGTGTGCTTATATTGCATATCACATGGTTTTGTGTTTATTTTGTATTTTTTGCATCTGTCTTGCCGATGTGCACATCATTTATAATTCTAAATTAAAATCTTTTCTATTATTAGCCATACATCATCTTACGCAGTTTTTTTTTTGTTTATTTTTAATTATTTATCTGTATCTAAATTCTTTTCATTTATGTTTGATATTATTATCACTATTGTAATTTTTATTTATTATTTGTATTAAGGGTCCTTTTATGAGACTAACTAATTTGGAATTGGGTAGATTTGCCACATCGGTCAATTTGCTGTATAAACCCATGTACAAAGTTCCATACTTTAATGAAAAAAATTCTTGGCCAGTTCAGCCTATTTTAGGCTGACTACTACCCATTCATCTCTTTCTTCCCTATCTCATTTTTAAAAAGAACTTGACCATCCTTCACTTTTCTTCTTCCTTCTCTCTTGCTTTCCCTTCCTCCTGTCAATTTAATACATCAGTCTGGGTATTGTCTCCATTTATTGAAAGATTTCCATCTGAAGAGATGAATACATAGATATTCACAAAATAAATCTTTAAGATTTTTTATATATATATATATATATATTAAAAACAGTAATTTAGACTTTGTTAAACAGAGGCTTCATCTGTAGCATGTCAGGTCAAATGATGGTTCTGTGTAGGATACAGGTTCGATTCCTGTCGGAGGACATATTTTCTATGAAATTTCTTGGACATTCTGGTTGGTAAATGTAATTAATACTGTTTACTATAAACAGAGCATTTACTTAAATAATTGTATCTATAAAAATAACGATTAAAAAAATATATTAGAATAATTATCAGGCTTAGTCCAATTCAATATGTGTGTATATATTTCACACGCACATGTGTGTATTTAGACAGCAAATTTACTTTTAGGCATGTCTGAATAAATATATCAATTGTAATATACAGAAAAATATTTGTGAATATGAAAGAATTATGGTTAAAATAAGTAGACATAATGTTTGTAATTTATTCAATCAGACATGTCTAAAATTTTATATATGTGTGTGTGTGTGTGTGTGTGTGTGAGTGTGTAGCTTGCTGAAATATTAACAAAAATGTATACAACAAAAAACAAATTTAATAAATAAAAAATGTCTTAAAATGCAGATTAACTTAAATTTGTACATGGTTTTAATTTATTTTTTTCTTATTAATTCATTCTGTTCTTAAAGTCACTATATTCCAAATGAGGGTTAATTTTTTTTTAATTCCAAATGCAGGTTCAATTTTTTTTTTTATTGTACATTATTATAAAAGGGACACCAAGAAGAACACCCCAACCCACTTACTAAAATCCAACTAAATTTCCCAAATAGATGTTTTTCTTGAATCAATTCTTCATTGAATAGAACTTTTCAGGACCCCGCCCCATAATATTAATGCAAGACATTACTAATCAACACAATGGTTAAATCAATTTGAAAGATGCAAATTGCCTGTCTATATATAACATTTGAAAAGCTTTTTAATTTGTTAATAAACCATCCCAATATTTTTGATCCCATTTTGATAATGAAAGAACTTTTGAAATGAACAGCAAACCTTCTGAAGTAATAATTTGCTTACAACAATGGCACAAATTAAAATTAGTTCAGAATATTTAATTTTAAATCAATTTTAAAAAATATTTTTTTCTTTGTATTGGGTATCCTGAAAAGGAAGAGTTTTTTGCCATGAGATTGCATTAGAAGCAGTCAGCCTTAAATTACATCTAAAAATCATGATAGCTGTTGTCACTGTGACTTTAGAAGTTGGATTTGATATATTTGTTTGAGTTCTGATGAGGGAAAATAAGTAACATTTAAAAAACAGAAAATTAACTAAAATAAATAAATGCATTCTGAATGATGAAACTTGTCAAAAGTGTTTTGTTTTTTTTTTTCATTTTTTTTAAGTTATTTTTTTAAAGATTTCTTGCTGAACAATGCTCCACAGGAGGGGTGTAAACCAGTTTAGGCAGAAGCAAATGAAATAAAGACATTACTTTAAATAATAATCATAGAGCAGGAAGAGAAGCAACATATATGCAAAAAGTCAATTCATTTGCCAACCAAATATCAAAGCGACCAAGTATTTCTATGTTTGGCTTGTTATTTAACCATTAGCCCACTGCATTATTATTACTACTGCTCTTTCCACTGCATTCCTTTTCAAGGCTTTTTTTTTTTTTTCAGTATCTTTGTTAATTTTACTCAATTTTTTTTTTCTCTCAGTTGCCATAGCAGGATATGACAACACAACTATGAAATTCAAACACTATTGTTCAGGGACCTTCAGTGGCAGGATAAACTTTTTGTACAGCAAATGAAGTCACATACAGAGTGATAAAGGTTAATAATAATGTTGAAAATCTGTACAAGGTTATGAAAAGTGGACACTTTAAAACAATGTAGAACACAAAAAAGATTGGGAAGTAAGCAAAATTAATGATGGTTAACTGGACATCCACACAAGGTAACATTTTGTATAATGATGAGATTGGAAGCAAGTTATCTAACTCCCTCCTACACCTTACTAGGTACTCCTTTCAGATAACCAAACTATTTAAACGAGATCTGTCACAAGAAAACAAAAATCGTAGATAGGTTGTTTATCAAAGCTGCATTTCTGTGCGCTGTGGAAGTTTTAATTTGACAGGACTGAAATTTTTCTGTTGCAGGGAATTTTGTTAAATAAAAAAAATAAAATATCTGAACCAACTTCACCACAAGTCCAAAGTTCAATTTTTCTTTTATATACATGCATGCACACATCTTTAGGAGACAACACCAACTGATAGAATTTAGCTAATTACAAAATTATTAAATAGGAAGTAGAGGAGAGTTGTCTATCATTGTCAATGTTTAACACTTGATGAATGTAATCACCATTGAATTAAATGTATTGACAATGATTTATATATAAGTTATAAAAAACTTGCTAATCTGTATGGGTAGTCCCAAGGAGGATGAAATCCTGAGAGCTCCATGTAAATCCAGAGCTAATAATTTAAAGAAAAACAAACCACTTTAAGGTTCCATTATAATAATTCATTTCACCAGAGCCCTTCCAAAAGATGAAACGAAAGGTTTAGTTTCATCTTTTGGAAGTGCTATCTGATGATCCAAAGTCCTTTAAAAGGGCTCTGGTGAAATAAATTATTATAATGGAACCTTAAAGTGGTCTGTTTTTCTTTAAAATTATATATATATATATATATATATATATATATATATATAGATAGATAGATATATGTGTATGTGTGTCTCTCACACAACAGCATCAACAAGCTCAGTCTCATGAAGTCCTAACAGATGAAACGCATCACAAATAAAGTTTTTACATTTACTCTTTCAATTTCCTCAATACTATTCATGATATATATATATATATATATATATATATATATATATATATATATATATAAAAATAGCTGGACACTCGCATCCAAGGATGCCCGTATATTAAGACGGGGAACCTATCCCTGTTGCAAATGCTTGTTCAGGCACATTTGTGTTTATTCAGCACCGACAAAAGTCAGCCTGTGGTTTATACTGCAACTATGCTGAGCAAACAGTTACAGTTTATGAGATCAACAGTCATGAACAAAGCCCAAACCCTCTATCATGATAACTTGTGACTGTGCTAGCACATCTATTGACAGCTCCCAAAATACTTTTGTCTACTCAATTTTTACTCAAAGATTGTGCCAACTTGTGCTATACTTTACAGGCACTTTCCAAAAGGAACCGCATGCTGGGATTGCTTCCCCCAGACTGATAACATCAAATCATCTTCCTGACAAATCGATCCTTGTGAGATCTGAACCCAGGGCTCATAGTCAGAAAGCGAATGTTCTAACCACTCATCTACATGCTTTATATATATATATATATATATATATATATATATATATATATATATATATATAACCAACAGTATTTTGTCTACTGGCCTGCATCCCCAAGAAAATGTAATAAAGAAAAATTTACTCTCAGGCAAGATTTGAACCTGCACTGACCCTTTGCAAGAGAAACTACCATCTGATCCAGAGTGCTTTGATCATTTGGCTACAAAGAGCTTTACAATCAATCACAGTTCTAATTTGCCTTTAAAACACAGTTACTCATTCAGACCTTTGTAAAGACACCCATGTTTAGTTTCAAATCCAAAGTGTAAACAAAGCAATTGCTAAAGAATTGGTGGATTTTAGTTAATCCAAGATCCATAACTTTAGATCTGAAACTGAGTAGAAATGAATTCAGAGAAAAATCTGAATAAGGAAATTTGATTTAAAGGAAAATAGAACTTTGCTTGATTGTGAAGTTCTTCATAATCATTTTTCCTTAAATACTTTCAAGTATGCAGCCTGGTAGACAAAAATACTGTTTAAATTAAATGTAGCATCTCCTCAAATACAGGTATCCACTAACTAATAATGTTTGAAGTAATAAAAATGTTACATTAAATAAAATCCATTAATTCTTTAGAAAAATAGGTGTGTGTGTGTGAAAAATGAGATATAGCTAAAAATACATCTGTAAAATGACAATAAGAATAAAGACAAAAAGAAAACTTATTTTAGCTCACACGTTTCATCCTCTGATGGACTTAGGCAAAAATTATTCAACCTGATGTAGATTTAGAATTCTGAAAAACTTGACATTTTTTTTACTTTGGTTTATAAATACTTGTTTCAAAATAAAATCCTTACATTTGCCTTGATAAAGTCCATCAGAGGAAGAAACAAATTGACAAAGGCTCCCTTGTGTCACTAACACACAACAAGGCATCTCAGCGTCAATCCTTTTCCCACCAGTGTTTAAGTGCTATATGAAATAGGCTACAAGTTCTTGTTTTACATTTGAAATGTCTAGATGTAACCATAAGTTCTATGTTAACAGTTTCTTCTAACACACTTGTTGGTTGTGGAACTCTATTCAGGATTCTAGTTTCCCCAGTCACATTTGATCTTCAAAAATTTGAATGCAATGTCAACCATTATTTTCTGCCTTCTTAATTCCTTTTCTTTCATTGTTCTCTCTTATTAATAGTGTTGTTTTTTTTTCTCATATTCTCTAACAGTCAGTAACCACTTGCCTGAATGGAATGATTTTAAAAAAATAAATAAATAAAATAAAAAAAAAACAAATTATATATATATATATATATATATATATATATACCCAAGTATATGATTGGTGTATATGGAATGAATTCCAATAACCAACAATTACTATTCTTAAAAGAGTGCTCAATACAAAGTAGAGCAGATATAATTATTTATTTTTAAAGAAAAAAAAAAAAAAAAAAGAAAAAATTTATAACATAAATATGTTATAAAATCACTACAAACCATCTAGCCTTTGTAACAACGTTTTCCCCTTGCGTAGAATATTAATTAATTTGAAACTTTTAAAACCATTTATTTTACATTCAACGTCATCACTTGATAAGACACCGAGTGTGTTGAAACAAAATGGCTATTTTTGTAGTGATTTTATAACATATTTATGTTATAAATTTTTTATTTTTTTTTTTCTTTAAAAATAAATAATTATATATATATATATATATATATATATATGGTGAACTATCCAGTTGTATTCAACATATGAGGGTCAAGCAGCTTAGTTCCTCGGAACCAACAGCCAGACATCAGTACATATGATTTGATTATAGTGATGAAGGCTTTGTGCAGAACCAATCATGCTTTTTGAAGGGCCAAATACAGAGACTTAGTGCACTACATGCCGCAAGTCCCCCAAATGACCCCTCTGCAGATTTTGAATTCAGAGTTGCCCTTCTCCTAGATCAGTTGCCATCCAAGACTATAGAACCCAGTCTGTCCTGCTATTTACCCATAGCTGGAAGGAGAAGAAGAGAATTAATACCTTTCCCAAGAGTATTAGCATGTAAGAAAATGTAATGGATTTGACCAGAATTCGAACTTTGCTCTTCGATTCCTCAATCTGAGCTGCTATCCACTACTCCACCATGCTTCCTAATTATATTGGACTGATAAGCTGTGATACAGCAAAACAGTATGTCTGTGGATAACAATATATAGGCACCTGAAAAACTTAAATTCGGTTGTGCACTCTTGAAAGATAAGTGCAAATTTGTAAACAATGACTAATACTACTTATATTACAAGCTCTTTCAAAATTGAGCACTGTCAGTTACTGGTGTGTTTATTTACAGAATAAGTACGTAAAAATTCACCTTTCTTTCAACCAAGCGCTGATGGCTTAGGGGGAAAATCTGACTGTTGTCAAATCAGTCGAGTTTCGATACTGGCTTGAAGGAATCGGATGTCTAATCACACTGATGAGCTGTGATACAGCAAAAGTGTTTGAATTTCCTTTCATGTTTTCTATATTTTGGACCATTTTTCTGGTTTGTGGTACATATTTAAATATTAAAATGTCTGATATCAGAGTAATTTTAACTTTTATAAGCTATTAGGTTATTTTGTGTTGTGTTAGTTTTATGCTATTCCCAGTTATACCCTCCTAGCATCTCCATATGTCATTTGAAGATATAAACTCGAAAGAATTAAGTTTAAGTAAATTTTGTGATATTAACTGTCGATGTTTTAAAAATTCAAGCATCTTAATGAATTTGATAATATAAAAGGATATTATCAACATTAAATTCTTTAGGTGAAAAAGAAAAAAAAAAAAATCTTTGAATTTTAATTGCATGTACAAATTTGAAATTCCCATTTAATCAAAACAAATGTCACATTTTGCCAGTGCTGCAAAGCCATTGCAACTAAGTTTGGGCGTTCCACAAATATAGTCATGATGTCAAACTTGGCTTTGCCCAACAAACAAGTTTTTTCGCATCTATTTATGGCTTCAGCTCTTCTATTTATGCTTAATAAATTTTGTTAAAAATATACTTCAGATATCAAATAAGCTAATAAAAAGAAAGTAAAATAATAATAATAATAATAATAATAATATCTTAAGAGATTATTTTCCCAATTGTGTCAAAATATCTAATACTTTTATAACTAAGCAGGTTATAAGAGGAAAAAAAAAAAAATTTGGTTGTTCCAATCAAAATGCAAATATGACATTTCAAGTGAAAATGCCAGCAGACACAAGAAGTATGTCTTTTGGTAGGGGGTAATCTTTAACCTTTGCTAGTCTTCGCTAACGGCAAAGTTTGGATTAGATTTTTTCTTTAGATTTTTACTAAAATAACCGATACAGGAATTGTACTACAATAGAAATAGCTTATCAGAAAGAGATAATGGCAATGCTATTCTTTTTTTTATTTAAATGACATTACAGCCAAACCAAGAGATAAGCTTGATGTATGCTTAGGATTTAATATTGATCTGTAAAGTTTTCATATCTGTAAAGATAAAGATCTATTAATATAAGAAATAGCAAAAGGAAAATCTTATTCCTTGAGGAACTTTATCAGAGCAAATGTGGAAATCTTATTCAGGGCACATGCCAGGGAAGTTTTAAAAATATTAAGCCAAGCTACAGGAGGTCTTCCTCCAAGGCAGTATTTCTCCTTAAGGATGGGGTTGGGCTTATTGCCCAGCACCTGAGGCATCCCCAAAATGAGAACTGCCAAGAAGGCTCAGGCATTTTTTCACAGTATTGCTGGTAAACACACTTTAAACCTCAAACTCGTGTCACATTCAGTAGAGACAAGGAGGTGCGGAAAAATATCTCCTGTATTAGTATATAGGGCAAAAGGTATGAAAATGGTAGGTGTTCAAATTTGTTGATGGATTTGTTTTCTATGGCTTATCAACCCTTTGCAGGTTATTTAAATCCAGAAAATATTTTTAGATTCTAAAATGTTTTGTTTTTTGAGATAATGAGTTATTGATATGTCTTATTAATTAACCCATAGCTGGAGGAGAAGTAGTAGATTTATACCCTTCCCAAAGGTATTTGAACATAAGTGAATATAACTGAAATTGGAACTGATTAACAATTCCAGGCCATTATCTATTACACCACCCACACATTCAAGCTTACAGTACCTGGTATTCCGAAGTGGTCACCCATCTAGATACTGGTAATGACCAGGCTTAACTTTGGTGATCGTACAGGAATCAAATTTGTATTAGAGAATGTTTGAAAATATTCAGAATTCTCTTGACATTAAGAAAAGAAAACTATGGAAGGCGCTAAGTGATGTAAATTTTTGACAAGTGAGATTTTCCTCTTATTTCTTTTATTGATATTTTATTTGTAAATACATTTATTTATACCAAAGTTTTTTTTACACAAATATTAATGTATTGCTATTGATACAACATGAATTTTAATGTTGCACACATTTTGACAAATCCTTTTTTTCTGGATCAAGAGTAAAAAATTCTCATTCATCAATTGGATCATCATTGTGCACAAAATTTCTAGCATTTTTGGAGAGAAAAAAAATTTGCTTAACTTTTCACTAACATAACAGAAAAAGAAAGTGTTAAAAACAAAGTAGAAATGAAGAATTGTTATAAAACTGAAGTCTAAAAATAAATATAGAATATGTATATATTGCCAGAGTTAGCACAGTAGTTTTTGAGAGGCACTATTCTAGCACACACAGACACAGACACACACACATATATATATATATATATATATATATATATATATATATATATATATATATATGTGTGTGTGTGTGTGTGTGTGTGCGCACACACACATACACAAGTGATTGTTGGTCGCTTCTTCACCACTCCCATTCATTTTATAGTCTCCATGCCCAGCAATAATACTT
The DNA here is from genome assembly GCA_963932145.1 of Acanthosepion lycidas. Lineage (NCBI taxonomy): Eukaryota > Metazoa > Mollusca > Cephalopoda > Sepiida > Sepiidae > Acanthosepion > Acanthosepion lycidas. Next base: position 8,109,721 of record OZ010603.1, read on the forward strand.
TAATATAACCATTTAAAGAGGGAGTGTGAGCAAGAAAATACATGATGTAATGGATATATTTTTGGGAACAGGGGATGGAATAGTTCCCCCATTAAAATATAAAATAACATTCAACCCCCCCCAATTTTTTTTTTTTCAAGAATAATTATGCAAAGTCAAAATGTATAATAATAAAAAAAGAAGAAAGTGATACTAGAAACACAATCATAATACTAATATAGAAAAATCAGTGAGAAGGGAAATTTTTGTATTCAATAATTTTGGTAATGCGATAGTTTCAAACCTGCTGTTCCCATTTATTGGAATGAACACAGATTCTACTTAAATTCCAAATATTCCAAGAAATTTGTGAAAATCTATTGAATTCCTTAAAAGTTTTAACTTGTATTTTAAGTGAATGTATTAATAAATATAATTGTACTTTGAATTGTATTAATAAATATAATTGTACTTTGAATTGTATTAATAAATATAATTGTACTTTGAATTGTATTAATAAATATAATTGTACTTTGAATTGTATTAATAAATATAATTGTACTTTGAATTGTATTAATAAATATAATTGTACTTTGAATTGTATTAATAAATATAATTGTACTTTGAATTGTATTAATAAATATAATTGTACTTTGAATTGTATTAATAAATATAATTGTACTTTGAATTGTATTAATAAATATAATTGTACTTTGAATTGTATTAATAAATATAATTGTACTTTGAATTGTATTAATAAATATAATTGTACTTTGAATTGTATTAATAAATATAATTGTACTTTGAATTGTATTAATAAATATAATTGTACTTTGAATTGTATTAATAAATATAATTGTACTTTAAGGTGAAACTTTACAGGTTGATACTCCAGTAGGTAATAACACTAAATGTTGGGCTATAATTGGGGGTTCAATTGGTTGTAAGATTTTTGTGAAAAGCAGATCAAAGTATAGGTTATTTGATGAAAAGTTTTTAGAGCATACTAGAATAATACTTCATGAGTAATATTGTATCTCCCCATTTCAGCCGAGATGGGGTGGGGGTACCAAACAAAGTTTTCATTCGATATGTGGAGAAAAGAGAAAGAAAAGGAAAAAAAAAAAGAAAAGAGAAAAGACGGAAAAAAAAGGAAAAAGAAAGAGAAAAAAGGAAAAAAAGGAAGAATAAAAAAAAGAAAAAAAGTGATGAATTTGGAACTCTCAAGCCTTCCAATTAAAAATTAAGAGATACTCTCAGAAAGTGATAAAGCAATTTCACAAATTGATAATATTAAAAGGAAAAACAAAAAGGTAATTTGGCCCAGAGAGTAGAGCGCTCAATACCTGGCCACAGCAGAGGTGAACAAAAACTTGGAGAGTTTAGTTACTAAAGGGAATTAACTGAAACTGAGATATCCAAAAAAGGTATGGCATGGGGAACTAGAACAATCTAGCCCCGTGGACTAAAAGGGCTCAGTTCAAAATTCCAGTGTATATCACCTGAAGAAGGCAGAAGCAGACAACAACCAAAATGTGATGAATATAGCACTAAAAATGAGGACAAGAGTCCAAACGATATAAGTAGTGTAAATAGTTAGAATACCTCATCTCAGAGATATAGACAGATATTAAAAAAAAAAAAAAAAAAAAATTTAATAATAATATGAAGTCATTATCACCATTTTTATAGATTTGAATTGTGTTCTCTCTTACCAATAAGTGTAAAATTCTACTAAGCTCATCTTTTAATGACCTTTTCTATTTATTTACAAAACATTGTACATATTTAGTGTCAGGTGTCATAAAATCAATTTTTACATTGACAAAAGAATTTGTCAACAGAAGCATAAAAATTAAAGGTTTCCTGTGGATTGATATTTTTTCAAGAAATTTCACAAATAGTTTTTATGAGACATTTAATTATAATTATTAATGAGCTTTTTTTTTTTTTTGGTACCTTTATGAATTTAAGTGCAGTGCAAGATTAGCAGGTAGAATTCATTATTGTTGCAATTAAGTAACATGCTAAGAGATTTTTCTCTTACACTTCATACTTGTGAAATCCTTCCAACTTCTGGCCTTCCAGTTAACTTTGATCTTCAAAATATTAAATGCAAGGTCAATAATTATCTTTTGTCTCCTTAATTCCTGTTCTTTTATTGTTCTCTCTCCTTGAGGTTTTCTTTTTTTTTTTTCATTGTCTTACACTCAGTAATCCCTTGTATCTTAGTGGCTTTATTGGCTTGCTTGAAGTGAAATGATTACAAATAAATAAAAACATCAGTGGAAAGATCAGAAATTATCAGTTCTGATCTTTCCCAAGATGCCAGGTCAAGTCCAATAACATTACAGATTCTTCTTTGTTATTCATTAAGATTCTCTAAATACATAGCAGAAGCACCAGACTGGATGTGACAACAATATCCAATGCAGGGATGAATGAGAGACTTATTTTTCACAGCAAGTTGTAATATTTTTGAAATTACAATCAAACTGAACATTTAAAATAAGATAACTTAAGAACTTGGGATCTGAGACCAGTAGACACTTTTTCGTTTTAACTTAAATATATTTTGTGTGATTGAGGACGAATTTTGCTGCACCTAAACAAAAAAAAACTTGTGAATAATGTATATAATCAACCCAAGCAGGATGTATGCACTTTACTGTCGGTGTGTGGAGGGTATATATAAAATGATTGAGTAGGGAATCTTATAGGTCAGAAGATTGGCTCAAAGTTTAAATATTCTTCAATATTTTTCACCCCTTAGTAGGATTATCTTTCTTTCTTCAAAAGGCTGAGGAGTCAGTTTATTTTCCTTATAAGAAAGCTTAGAGGATAGAAAAATCTAGCACCAGCTAACAAAGGAAGGAGAGGTTAGTTTCATTATATGTAAGCATCCAAGCATTATGTGAAATGGAAGAAGAAAAAAAAAAAAAAAAAAAAAAAAAAGGCGTTTAAAACATTGTGGGTACTCATTCATTTAGTTTCTTTGTAATAAGCCAAGATTTTAACAATTGAATTCATTCTTTGTGCTGATGATTTTATTAACACAATTTTTTGGCTAATCCATTCTACTGCCTTCATCAAGAGTAGAATTTATAACGGAAATACATTTGGCACATTAGTTACTATTTTCTGTTTGCCAAAATTTGACCTGAACTATATTAAATCAAGGTCATTAAAAAAAGTTGGCTAAAAAAAGTTCTTGTCCTGACTTACTTTGCAAAATCAGTTCAGAATCTTTTTGGAAGGTCTTACTTACATGGAGAAAATATCAACAGATATCTATCTCTCATACATGTCCCCCCACTTATGTTAAATATATGCTGTATTTCATTGCGCCTAATATAAGAAATTATGAAATTTAAAAAAAAAACAAAAAAAAAACATGGGGGGCAGGGGAAGGTAGCATATATTTTCAAAATTTTTTTTACACATCTTATGTTATATTAAAAATCTCTTATTTGAAACAGCAAGAGTGCAAACACACTCAGTGAGCTTGATAGATAATAAAACACAAAGTAGGCAGGTGTTGATAACAACTGTTTACAAAAGGTATTTGATATGTTAGTAATATTTGTTCTTTAGGAATCTGTGTAATTGAATTTCTTTTGTCTCAAAACAGGATATTCACTGAAAGTGATTAAAAAAATTAATATGGAGAATACTCAAGATCTGTCATGTTTTGATAATATTTATGTTACAAAGGCCTGACCATTGTATAAATTATATACTTTTTTAGTACCCCTCCCACCCCGCTTGAAAATTGGGGTGATAATATGCATATTGTGAGGTTGTTGTTTCATACTCCTTGGTTTATTGACACAAAGTATCCAGTTTGAAAACGTCAAATCATTTGAGAAAAATAAATTAGATACGTAAACAACCCTGCCATATAAAAATTTTAATAAAGTGAATACATAAGATCTGTCATGTTTTGATAACATTAATGTTACAACAAAGGCTTAAGTATTGTATAAATAATGTACTTTTTCAAGTTTTTTCCACTTGAAAATTGGGGCGATAATTCCCATGCTGTGAAATTGCCATTTCATATTCCTGTTTGACAAATTATCCAGTTTGAAAACTGGAAACAAATCCAGAAAAATAATATATATATATATATATATATATATATATATATATATATAACAACCTTGACATAATTATATCACAAAAATATTACAATAAGTTTTGAAATGGAAATTAGAAAAAAAGATAATGCAATGGCTAAATATCATTTCTATTCTTTAATATCGTGAAAAATAGATAACATGGTACATCTTTTCACAAAAAAATTATATAGAAATCGTTGTACTACATGATCGCATTATACACAAGAAAATATGGGATATATGTGTGTGTGTGTGTGTGTGTGTGTGTGTGTGTGTGTGTGTGTGTGTGTTCAAAGGACATATCTCATTAAGCGACTTCAGTGTTTCACGTAAGATTACTCATCAAGGTCAGATGATCTGATAAATCTATTGAATAATTAGCAGATATATTTATGCTCCATGAAGCAAACACTAATCATAGATTTGAAATTTAAAATGAAATATGTTCTATGCTAGTGTTTATGAAGAATGACATTTAAAAGCAACTAAAAGAATCATTTAAATTAAAAAAAAAAAAAAAAAAAAAAAAAGTATATGCACGCACACACAAACATACCAGCAACCACATATTTTGGAAAATACAAACATAGATCATTGTCAAAGTTCCCAATTATTTATTTTATATTAAAGAAAAATTATTTTATATTATTATTTTATATTCTTGACTCAGCAAATATCTCTTTTAACTTAGAAAAGTATTTATGTAAAAAAAAAAAAAAAGAAAAAAAACACATAGTAAAATAAACTTCATAAATATTATCAACAAATAAATATTTGTTGAAAATTTTTATTGTAATATAAATGTACCAATTTTAATTATTTAATTATTTTACAAGTATATATTGTATATTTTCATTTTATTTTTTGAATCCTAATCCCAAATTTATTCTATGTTAAGAGTCAGACGAAATTTTTTTTTTTTTTTTAATATATAAAACTGCCTTTGTGGCCCCTCTTAATTTCAATTTCACACCTTATTCTTCATATAACCCCAATTTAATGTCATAAGGTTAATATCTGGGTTAATTTTATAAAACCTTCACTTTAAGGCTGATACTTTTAACCCTCCCGTTACCACCAACTTGGGCGTATCATCTGACTGAAACATCGAAATGGATAAATTCTGTATCAATTTATTGACTGCTGTCAAAGTTAAATTTTAAATTTCTAATTCCGACAGCATACACGCTGGGGTTGAATAAGACTAACGTACATGTTGTTGGTTGAAATAGATCTATCTCCCCCACCATGAGGTAACTTGAGATTTTGTTGTGCGTGTGTGTAGAGATATATATATATATATATATATATATATATATATATATATATATACACACACAGTTTTCTTTAATCATACATATACTCTGTTGGTTGACAGGAGTAGAGAGAGTAACCCTTTGATTATGTGCGCAGATCATCCAATTGTAGACAGAACTGCCAATCCATGTTTAATCCTCTCATTTTGTAATCCTAAAATTAAAGTGATAATCCCAAAAGTCATCCTACCATCAGAATGACATTACTGTAATTTCTCAAAAATAATATGCACCCATAAATAATACGCACCCCAACAAATGATCCAAAAATTAAGAAATATATCTATCCCAATGTATAATATGCATCTATAAAATTTGGAAAGAAAAAAATAAAATAAATAAAATAATTATGAAGACATTTTGTCGACCCTGAACTTATTGTAAAATGGATTCAGAAATCTTGGGATTCCATCAGTAAGGACGTTATAAAGAGAGGTTTCAAGAAGTGTTGTCTCACGACAGCCATGGACAGCTCTGAAGATGACATCCTTTGACAAGAGAATGAACAGGCCGAATATAATTTTGAACAGGACAAAGATAATATTGCGAATGATAATTTGTTTAATGATAATTTAGATATTGATTCTAATAAAAAGTGGTAATGATGATGACAAAAATTAAAATTTCAATAAACTGTTAACTTGATATCCTCTCTTCTTTGAAATTGGACTTTTTATAGATTTTTTTTTGCCAAATATAAAATATGGTTACTGATAAACAAATTTATTGACAAAAAAGAAAAAAAAAATGTTAAATTATTGTTGGATTTAAAATGAAAATTTGGATAATATCTTATTTTAGAACAAGTATGTATTTATTATTATAAATCAACAAAAAAAATATTTTTGCTTAAACCTATTTATAATATGCACCTCTACTATCACCTGTAATTTACAGTAAAAAAAAAAAAAAAAAAAAAAAAAAAAAAAAATGCATATTATTTTCAAGATATTACAGTACTAAGTGTATTTGGATGTAATAAAAAAAAAAATAAAAAAATAATACTTAACTACATATTTAAAAAATCTCTAATATCTTTCTTTACTAAGATTATTCTTCCGCACACCGATGTCGCTACCAAATGTGACACAAGATAGAAGTTGAAAGTGTGTTTAATGGCAATACTGAAGAAAAATTGCCCAAGTCCCATGGCATGTTCCCTTTTGGGGACACCTCAGGTGCCAGGCAATAAACCCAGTTCTCTCCTAAAAGAGAGGTAATACCAGTGGAGGAAGGCCCCTGGGGGTTTGGACTTAGTATATATTTTTTTTAAAACTTCCCTGCACAGGTTTTCCTTAACAGCAGCTAAGTATCTTTCTTTACTAAGATTTACAACCCTTTTCAATGAAACTAACATTTAATGAGGTTTCCTGTTGGTCAATTTATCTGCCTACTCCCAATTAACAATTCGTTCAGGCTACAAAAAAAGTTAATCAGATGTTTTGTATAAATAAATAGGAACAAACTGATATGCCATCACTGTGCATTTTTCGGTGCATCAGACTTGCTCCTTCAAGCAATGTACACTCCCGTAATGGTTAAAGAGCCACAGCTTCAACACACCAAGTGGTATTGCTGTGGTTTCTATAGCAAGTAGATTTGGAATTCAAAATTGTCCTTCTCCCAGAGTGGCTGTTACCCCAAGGATGAAGGAGCCAATATGTCATACTTATTTAATCCATAGTTGGCAGAGAAGATACCAATTCATATCTTTCTCAAGGATATTAGCAAGAAAGTGAATGTAATGAACTTGACTGGAATTTGAACACTGCTTGCTAATTTTTCATCCTGAGCCATGAAGCATTACACCACCTGCACACCCTTGTTGCATCAGAACAACATATATAATAAACTATTTCAATTTGTTGAATTACGGTTCAATTGCTTAAAAGATTTTCTCAGAATCAATGTCACCCTTTTAGGCCAACAGAAATGTCAATACAATCAATGAAAGTCAACCAGTAAAGAAATACACCCCCATCGAATACCAAAGAGGTTAACTTCCATGGAACTTTATTGCTACTGTTTAGTTCCAAGAAATGAAGCTGGATTCATCCAAACAAAGAAAAACCAGCAAACATGGATAAATGTGGCCACAATAAGATGTAGTGATGGTCCCCACCCCCCAAAAACACCACTTCTTTTTTTTTTAAACTACCATTACTCTTCAGCAATGTTTGGTATTTTAAAAAACGATGATTAGAATAAAACCTAAACATATGATGAAAGTGAATTTAGACAGGTTTTTATTTTTGTTAAATAATAAAAATAAAAAATAGTAAAAAATAAAAATATTTATTTACAAGAACAATTTTATATTTATATTCTAAACGCTAATAGAATTAAAACTAATGCAATGCAATATTTAGCATTTATCAATTTATAAACAAATAATAGTTAAATCATTTTTTTTTTCATAAATTTAGAAACATTTACTAAATTAATAAAATGTAAAGGAATTATAAGGAAATCATTATTTACCATTTTATAAAGTTTGGATCAATTGGTAATTGATGTTTTGCCAACCATTTCAATAAACAACAAATAAATAGTATAAATAAACAAACAATCTAATAAATGATGTTTATTATTTTTGTTCATTCTCAAGCACAAAGAAATGTATGACTTCACTTTCATAATAGGTTTAGCTTTTATTACAATTCTAATCATTACTTTTTAAAACAATAAACATTGCCAAAGAGTGAAGATAGTTAAAAATGCAGTGAAGTTTTTTTTTTCTTTATCTACATAACAGCCAAATTGAGAAACAAACTTGCCACTTGTTTCAGAAAACACCAAGGAGAAAAATACTTTTATAAAATTATGGCTAAGAGACATCTCAATTTCCATATGGACATTTTTAATGCATGAAAATAAGTCCTTTATCCATGTAGAAATTTGGGTAATTCAATTAAAATTTATATAAAGCAGACAGAAATTAAAATTTAAGTGACATTCATTATAACATCATCTTCCTTCGACCTCCCTTTCCACACTGCTTGGTCCTGCATTACCGTCACCAGATCCCCAATATCCAACCCTGAATTAGGATCCATGCTGTCTGGGAAAGTCAACTTATGTTAGAAGACACCTCCAGAAGAATGCCATAGAAGTAAGAATGAAACAACCTCCTCGTCCGCTCAGTGGCCAGCAAACTGTAGTCATTTTTGCTTGAACTTAAGAGATTGGTCTCAGTTCACTGTAAATTATGTTAAGCATTGCATCGGATCTCCAACTGATGTTCTGGATTTTTCTAACCAGATTTGTATATGTTCATTATAACAACGCAATAAAAGAATCTGATAGTTCTCAGCTTCAGATAATCTGATATTTAGTCTTCATCCTCATAATGTATTTACATTAACATATATTTCTGAGAAGAGGTATTATGTACACTATTTACATTATTCAGACTATTGTCCTCATATTTCTTACATTCTGGCCTTCTTCAGGTTGTTAGAATGTCGAACTAAACCCTTTATTTCACTCACTGAAAGTTCTCTACTGCCTTAACCAGGTATTGAACTCACACTCTTTGTCCCTGGATCTAACCAACGCTTTTATCCACTGTGCCATGTGTCCTTGAGGACATCTGTGTATGAATTTCTGGGTATTATAAACCTAATTTTCATAAACTTTTTAATAAAAACATTACTTTTCAAATTTATTTCTAAAAACCTAATTAGGTTTATAATACCCACAAATTGGAGAGGGGAATTAACAGGAGATAACTGACATCCATTAGACATGGCACATGGAAATAGAACAGTCTACCCCAGTGAGCGAAATAAAGCATTCAGTTCAACATTCCAACCACATGAAGGCAGCGGGAGCATACAACGGCCGAAACATTGTAATAAATATGACCACAAAGATGAGGACAGTAGTCCAAATAATGTAAATAGTGTATCACCCATCTGATCTAATAACCCTCTACCTCAAGTGCTCCTGAGCCTTGTATAGAATGAACTTTATTTCTAAAAAATTAAAATTAAAAAAAATTTACAATATCTTTCAATTTTCTTCAGTTCAAACATTGTCATGAAAATTTCAAGTCAAATTCATCTCTTTTTTTGGCATTCACACACACACAAAAAAAAAAAAAAAAAAAAATGTATCAAATGAATGGTTATTCCCTTGACACTGCTATTATTACTGTTTACACTCAACTTGCTCAGTAATGTTTATTGTTTTAAAAAGTGTTGATTAAAACTTTAAGAAAACCCAAATATATGAAAGTGGATTTATGCATTTTTTTTTTTTTTTTTTATTCTTCAGAATTGACAACAGAAATATTACACACTATTTATTTGCTTATTTACAAAGAATAATTTTATATTTACAAGATTATAAAAATATGTGAACAATGAAATATTTATTTTCTAAAGAAATAAATATGAAAATTTTTTTTCATAAATTTATAAAAACATCTGAACAAAAACCTTCCAATAAACAAAACAATGAGTAACTATAATTATAAATTGAAAAAAAACTTCATTTTCAATGAATTTCTTTTCATCTTTTCTTCCACATAAAGTGCCTCTTCCTTTTCATAATTTTGTATTCTTTTCATAAACTTTTTAATAAAAACGTTACTTTTCAAATTTATTTCTTTATAAAATGGTGAATAATAGATCTTTGTGAAAGGTAAATACAATTAATAGAAATAAAAATTTGTCACTTGGATGAGTGATATTATATTCAGAACCTCAACTCTAGAATGACATGGACAAATCTTTTGTAATTGTTTAGTCCACTCATCAGGAGGTTTCAGTACAAAATCATGCATTGTACTTGGTTCACATATCTTTATAATCTTGTTAATAGACATTGCTGAGTGAGTCAAAAGTGTATACAGCAATAGCAGTGTCAAGGGAATAATTGGTCCACTGTGTTATGCTAGACAATTTTTCTCACTAAAATCTATCTTACATATTTTTATAAGTCTACCATCCATTCCTGTTTTGAATATTGCTGCCACATCTGGTCTGGTGCAACTGCTGTATGTTTAGAGATTCTTGATAAAAATCTAAAGAAGAATATGCAATATTAGCTGTCTTGACCTGGCATCTTGGCTTCAGTCACTTTCCCACCACCATAATATAGCTTCACTGTACCTTTTCTATAAATACTTTCATGGTATTTGTTCTGATGAACTTTATTCTGTGGTACCTAGACTTTACTAATTTAAACACAATACTAGATTGACAGTAAGGTCTCATCATTTTATACTTGAAATGGTGAGATAACTGTAGCTTCTATGCTAATAATTTCTTTTATTGTACTTATCACTTGAAGAATTCTCTTCTGGTTTCTTGCTTTCTACTCAACTTTGATCTTCTAAAATTTAAATGCAATCTCAATTGTTATTTTGTCTACTTAATTCTTGTTCTTTTATTGTTCTTTCTCCTTAATAATCTTTTATTTTTCTCTCATTCTTTCACACTCAGCAACGCCCATGCATCTTAGTACAACTAGATTTGTGGTTAGGTCTCATCATTTTACATTTGGTTATATATAATTGTAAATTTTAACAGTTTCTTTTATCACACTTCTTGCCTCCCAGTCAACTTTGATCTTCAAAAATTCAAATGCAATGTCAATCGTTATTTTCATTCTTCTTAATTCCTGTTCTTTTATTGTTCTCTCTCTCTCTCTCTCTCCTTAATATCGTTTTTTTATTCCTCGTATTCTCTAATTCCATTAACCCCTTGATCTTAGTGGCTTTATTGCCTTGTTTGGGTGTGAAAAAATCCTTTTAACACACCAGTTCTATTAAGCTCATCTCTTAATGACCTTTTCTATTTATTTACAAAACATTGTACATATTTAGTGTCAGGTGTCATAAAATCAATTTTTACATTGACAAAAGAATTTGTCAACAGAAGCATAAAAATTAAAGGTTTCCTGTGGATTGATATTTTTTCAAGAAATTTCACAAATAGTTTTTATGAGACATTTAATTATTGATGAGCTTTTTTCTTTGGTATATTTACGAATTTAAGTGCAGTACGAGATTAGCAGGTAGATTTCATCATTGTTTTAAATCTTAGTTGTAACTAAGTTCTATGCTAACAGATTTTTCTCTCATATATGTGAAATTCTTCCAATTTCTGGCCTTTGAGTTAACTTTGATCTTCAAAATATTAAATGCAATGTCAATCATTATCTTTCGTCTCCTTAATTCCTGTTCTTTTATTCTCTCTCCTTAATATCATTTTTTATTCCTCATATTCTATAATACCATTAACCCCTTGATCTTAGTGGCTTTATTGCCTTGTTTGGGGAGTGGTGAAGAAAGTCCTTTTGACACATCAATTTTCTTTTGTAGATTAAACATTGCTCTTTTTTTTCTTTAATTTAAAAAAAAAAAAAAAAAAAAAAGAAAAAAAAAGGTCTTAATTCTGATTCTTTTATACATAGGAATGTCTTTATTCATTATATATCCAAAAGATATTTATGTAAATACAAGTTGGTGAAAAAATATCACTAAAATCAATTTGATAATAAAAGAAACAAATTTTTAACATCCACAAACAATGAAATTATATCAGGTTATGCTGAAAAGAAAAAAAAAAGAAAAAGAATTTCATGCATGAAAGATCACTTTATCTTTATGACTTCAGCATTCAGCCCAAGAAGTAAAGAAAAAAAAGTTTTAGTCAAGACCTCTATTACTGTTCTAACCACAACTCAAACTTTATTTTGTATATGAATTCCCAAGTATCTTTTTTTGTGTGTGTGTGTGGGGGGGGATTGGGCAGCTCTACCTGTTTTCCAGAACTTTCCAACACAAAGATATACACAAGGCCATCTTCACAACATAATCCGGTTTCCATGACTGATAGAAAGGTCTAACCACTGGGAACTACACACAAGCAAAGAAATTGTGTCAATACCCAGACAGCAGATAACCCAGAACTGGTCAGTCAAGCTTCTTTTTCACTAGACCCTCCCTCATGTCAATGAAAGTGGTGAGGGTGGGGAGTGAGAATTGTGTTGAGTTAGCCTACCATGATAATCAGCAGTAGTACTGACCTCAACATTCAGGCAGAGAGAAAGAGGAAAAAAAAAACAAAAAAAAAGAACTAGTTACTAACAACTACTCAGATATCATAGCCAAATGATGTAGAGGAATGCAACCACCCTGTTATGAGCAATGCAAGGTATACAGTCGAATTTGCAACAAATGTAGTGTTGTTCTACTACTTTGGACCAACACTAGTTCCCACCTAACTTTTCAGGTGTCAGTTAAGAGTGAGAATTTGGATTTAGATGGGTTATTCGAATTCCAGTCAAAGCCATTACATTCACACTTACATGCTAATGCTCTTGGGAAAGGTATGAATCCTCTTCTCCCCACCCCAAGCTATGGGTAAATAACAGGACAGACTGGGTCCTATAGCTTTGGATGACAACTGGTCTACTGCAGAAAGAAATGAGAACTTACCGCAGGAAAAAAAAATCTGTCTCGTCAGTTATGTATCAAAAGATACATGATTGCTTAAGTGTGTATCCCACATGGCACGTAACTGACTATTTTACAAGGGTCATTTTGTGTTGAATCAGCTAGTTTTAAGATTTATTTTTATTTTGTGTTTATTTTGCAGACATATTCTTTTATAAGGTTGTAGATGTTGGTTTTAGTTGCATTTTGTGCCTGGGTGTTTATTCAGTTTCCTTTTTATATTTTGGGGTAGAGTTTTATTAGTTTTAAGAATTCAAGAATGTTTTGGGTTTGACACTCCCAAAGAGGACCCTAAGGTTAGGGGGTATATTGTAAAAGTATTTTCATATAGGTAAGTTTTTTGCAGTTAATCAAAAAATGTTTGACAGTGAGTACTTCTTGGCAGTTTGGGCAATTTGGAGGGTCTTCATTTTTTTTTTTTTTTTTTTTTTTTTTTTTTTTTTTTTAAGAGGAAGAGGTGAGTTATGTGGGTGTATCCGATTTTGATTCTTGTAAGTGTGACATCTTTTCTTGAGCATCTGCTACTGTGATATTGTACAGTCAGAATGGGTTTTACTTGATACAGTTTGTTGTTTGTGTGAGTGTATTCTATGACTTTTGTCATTCATTGAGGATGTAAAAGGTAATAGTCACTTTCAAGTTTGTTAAAGATGATTTTTGAATTTGATATATTCATTGAGAGAGATACCTTGGGTGCCTTATCAACCCTGCTATTCCCAGGGATCCCAGTAAAGAGCAAGAAAAAAAAAAAGTGAAGAGGAAGCTATTTCATGATGTTAATGCATTCAACACTTATCTACAAACCGGCTGATCTAAAATCCTTTTTCTGAACATTTATAAAATCCTAAACTCTTCCGACAATAAATATTACATTGCATTGTTTGATATTAAATTCCTGATTCTCCAAGTTCATCCTTTCTTACCACAAAAATTTTCCAGGGATTTCAACATATATTGAAAAATTGTTTCAGAGAATGTATAACAAAGTATTCAGACATTATCTGTCAAGTCTTAAGAAAGTGGCAGTTTTAATGGCTATAGTAAAAAAAATACACTATAATGGTTAGTGGCCCAGAACAAGAAATCTATAAGATGAGTTTAAATTCTGGTCAAGTCAGTTACATTGTGAAAAGGTATGAATCCATCTCTTCCAATAACTATAGGTTAATGTTGTAATGGAATGTCCCACTCTCCATATCGTCTATCGTGGACTGACTATATCAGTTGAGATATCTCTCTCTCTCTATATATATATATATATATATATATATATATATATACACACACAAGAACAGGATATACCTGGTGGACTTGTTTTGGGAATTACTAGTCTGCTAACTGACTTCCTGTCTTTCAGTAGTATATTCTTTTACAATAAACCTATCTTTCTTTCATCTATGCCCGTGTTGCTGTTCCTTTCACTAGAGTACTACCTTTGTCTGTTTGTAACCTTCTTTAAGGATACAACGGTCAGCTAGCAGAGCACAGTAGACTGGGTTAGCTAGCAGAGCACAGTAGACTGGGTTAGCTAGCAGAGCACAGTAGACTGGGTTAGCTAGCAGAGCACAGTAGACTGGGTTAGCTAGCAGAGCACAGTAGACTGGGTTAGCTAGCAGAGCACAGTAGACTGGGTTAGCTAGCAGAGCACAGTAGACTGGGTTAGCTAGCAGAGCACAGTAGACTGGGTTAGCTAGCAGAGCACAGTAGACTGGGTTAGCTAGCAGAGCACAGTAGACTGGGTTAGCTAGCAGAGCACAGTAGACTGGGTTAGCTAGCAGAGCACAGTAGACTGGGTTAGCTAGCAGAGCACAGTAGACTGGGTTAGCTAGCAGAGCACAGTAGACTGGGTTAGCTAGCAGAGCACAGTAGACTGGGTTAGCTAGCAGAGCACAGTAGACTGGGTTAGCTAGCAGAGCACAGTAGACTGGGTTAGCTAGCAGAGCACAGTAGACTGGGTTAGCTAGCAGAGCACAGTAGACTGGGTTAGCTAGCAGAGCACAGTAGACTGGGTTAGCTAGCAGAGCACAGTAGACTGGGTTAGCTAGCAGAGCACAGTAGACTGGGTTAGCTAGCAGAGCACAGTAGACTGGGTTAGCTAGCAGAGCACAGTAGACTGGGTTAGCTAGCAGAGCACAGTAGACTGGGTTAGCTAGCAGAGCACAGTAGACTGGGTTAGCTAGCAGAGCACAGTAGACTGGGTTAGCTAGCAGAGCACAGTAGACTGGGTTAGCTAGCAGAGCACAGTAGACTGGGTTAGCTAGCAGAGCACAGTAGACTGGGTTAGCTAGCAGAGCACAGTAGACTGGGTTAGCTAGCAGAGCACAGTAGACTGGGTTAGCTAGCAGAGCACAGTAGACTGGGTTAGCTAGCAGAGCACAGTAGACTGGGTTAGCTAGCAGAGCACAGTAGACTGGGTTAGCTAGCAGAGCACAGTAGACTGGGTTAGCTAGCAGAGCACAGTAGACTGGGTTAGCTAGCAGAGCACAGTAGACTGGGTTAGCTAGCAGAGCACAGTAGACTGGGTTAGCTAGCCATGGTTGGAAACCAGTTTAAGAGAAGAACAACTCTAAATGCAAAACCCAGCCACCTGAATCTGTAAAAACCTGGTTAGAAATGGAGTGCAGATGCTATGTCTGTAAGACAATGACAATAGATTTCAACAGCTATGGATAATCCCACTTGAGAAGGATTATCCAGACTATTGTTGACATCAATGGGCATTGGGTTCAAAGAAGGTGGTTGGATGGTTAGATTTCAGTGCTATATGGGTTTGGGGATAAAACATCAGAGCAAACAGGACTCTCTAGCCATTGTTGGCAACCAGTTTAGAAGGACAACAATGAATTCAAAGCCCAACCACCTGAAGCTATACAAATATAGTTAGACATAAGATGCAAATCTATGTGCTGTGTCTCTTCTGGACATAGGCAATCATGGCTCTCCACTTCTCCCTATCCCTTGTAGTTCTCAATACTTTTTGACCTATTTCTACTTCTCTCAGACCCTGTTCCGTCATCCACTTGCTTAAGCTCGCCAAGTATGTCATGCATTGTTTTCCCTCTGTTCGATCCTACTATGTAGTAAAACAAAACCAGGATAGATTTGAGTAACTAAGGATGATCCCAAATGCTGCTGACACCGACACGCATGGAGTCCAAGGAATGTCAATTAGTTTCTTCAGTTAATCCCAATTGGGAGAAATTGTTCCATGTAAATATATAGTTTCATGGTGGAGAAGGAGCAAGGTGAGTCAATATGTAAGATAGAGCTCAGAGAAGGAGGTAGGTTGCAATACCATCTCAATGTTCTGTGTTCTTTAGAAATGCCATTTTTGTAGAAAAAGAAAAAAAATTCAAACTTCTAAGACATCCAAGAATGATAGCACAATTTTGTTAATTATTTCTGTATTTAGCCATTGTATAAGTTTTGTCTAATTACAAAACAAAATCCATTTTTCATCACAACACAAGATCCGATCAATCTGACACTCAATGAATTCAGTTAAATCAAGCCTCCATGAAACACAGAAGCTGTCTTTCAGCACCTGGATTTATCTTTGTGTTTTAATTATTGTCATAAACACCTAATGAAAGTACAAAAATCAAGGCTCTCATACATAACATGACTGTTTATTCAACTCCAGACTTTGTCAATTACCATCAGCCAGTGGGTGTGTGAATCCAGGGCCCTTTCCATACATGGACTACATTCTCACATGAATAGAATGCTGTCCCTTTGGGGTGGGTGCTTATATATCTGCCTGTCATATGACTTTCCCCCACATATATACATCCTAGGCACAGATTCAAACAGTGAAATTAATGTCAACTGGCCTAGAAATCATTTTCCTTTAGTAAAGATTTTCCCATCTCTAAGCCAGTTGACATTAATTTCATTGTTTAAAAAGTTGACTGAAAATAAATTACATTATTTACATTTAGGGCATGAAACTAAGGCTGGCAGATATAAACTTTGAAAGGTTCTAAGAGATGGGCATTTCTTAAGTAGGTAAGTAAGGCTTGCTTTACTATGACAGTTTCCCATGGACTAATTGGTAGGATAACACTTTGGCTAAAATGGTTTCCTGATAGGAAAAGTAAATACAGGTTTGATTCCTATTGGAAGAACAGTCTCTTTGTAAGGACTTTTAAATATGCATGCATACACACACAGTGTGTGTGTGTGTGTGTGTGTATATATATATATATATATATATATATATATATATATGACATGGATTAAGTCTAACAATTATTTAATACATTTTCTGTTTATATGTTATTTAGTATTAATTATATTTATGGGCATGAAGGTTAGAGAATTTTGCAGGAAATGTATGTTCTCTGGCAAGAAGTGAACCTGTGTCCTATGTGGAACCATCAATTGATCTGATGTGCATGTTGTCTCGCTCCCGAACAGCTCGTGCTCATTGATAGCGCATATGCATGTGACAATGTGTCACCCCCATGTTCTGGGGTGAAACGAATGGTGTTTCTGACACTGCTGGCCACGGTCCAAATGGTGATTTGGACAACGTGACAGGAGGAAGTCTTGCGAGGCAATCGTCTTTCTCATCAGGATCTAATCTGATTCTTTGAGCATCAGCTCAAGATGAAGATTAGAACTGATAGAAAATGCTTGCATTTGACAGTCTTTAGTGAAAGGTGGGTGACTGAGGCGAGCTTGGTTTGTTTGAACGGGACTAGCCTTGATTTTCTCTTTTAGGTCGACCTACGTCACATCGGGGTAGTTTCCTGTGGAGCCCTCCCCCTGGTTAGGTTAGACAAGCCTTTGTGTACCGAGTTAATGTGAGTAAGTGTTGTTCCTGGCTGCATCTTTGGTTATGATCCAAGTTGAGATTCCCAACCTCCCCAGTTTGTTTTGGCCCCTTTTTATCTCGGCTGGGTCAGCTTTTTCTTTCCCATGTCCGTACATATTTTCTCCTTTTCCCACTCCCTTAGTGAGAGAGCTTCTTGATTTTGCCCAATGGGCAGAATACAGTGGCCTCTCTCCTTCTTGAGGGTTGGACGGGCCCTACTAACATCAGTTATGTTTAGTTCACTTTGTGTTCATGTTTAATTTGTTATTGGGTTCAACTCCCTTCCCTCTCATTTTTCATCTTTAGAATTGTATTTATAGTTTATTATCAATAAATTTTTATGGCATGGGGTGCGTTTCATAGGTTCCCCTTGAGAGGATGTGTTATTATGGTGATTGGAGGATTGATTGGTGACGGACGAATTTTTATGGTGAATAGGCAAATTGTAATGAGTGAATGGGTTGGGAATCGGATTAGCTAGATATAAGTTAGTGAAGACCAGCTTCAACCCCCTCCTCTTTTTTCGGCCTTGTGCCAGAATTGTATTTTTATGCAATAAATATCCAGATCAATTAATGGTTCCATACAGTACACTGGTTTGATTTCTGCTGGAGAATGCATATTTTCTACAAAATTTCTCAACATTCAGACCAGTAAATGTAATTAATATTGTTTATTTAAAAAACAGAGCATATATATATATATATATATATATATATATATATATATAATAATGGACTCTCCCGTCGGTTTCAACATATGAGGATCTGACAGCTTAGTTGATTCAGTTATGAAATTGTGTGTGAATCTTAAGTGGCAATTAAGACCCACTAGTGATTTACAAAGGAGGCCACATATGGAGCAAATGTGAGGATTGTGAGATGAGCTCACTGTTAGATTGGCTGACCTTTTAGATCTTGCTCTTGCTTCTTGAAGATGATTCAGACAAGCAGATTGAAAACTGCCGAGTCCACTAAAACACGTTGATCTCCATTTACCCGCCCCCAAGGCTAAGGGCTCAAGGATGTTATGTAGTATATTGACCGCTGACAAGTTGCTTTTCAGATTGTCTCTGCATCTTAGACATGGTGTCCTACATTCCTGTAGCCCTGATCTAACTGGCTGTACATTAGGATCTTGGGTATCCTGTCGTCAGACATTCTCAAGACATGACCAGTCCACCATAACAGATTGTATGAGAAATGTCTTGATTCCTCCAATATTACACCTATTAAACAGGTCTAAGTTAGATGTCCTATCTTGAACCTTAACTCCACAGATTGCACGCAGACAGCTTTTATGGAAAACATCTAGCTGGCGTATATATCTGTATGGAGTCCACGACTGAGCCATACAAAAGGATGGCAAGTACATGTAATATATATATATATATATATATATATATATATATATACACACACACACACACACCAGTAGTATGACAGAGTTACATGCCCAACAAATACCATTTTAAATACATTTTTTTTCTAGTTTTAGTTCCATTTATTTCAATACAATTTTTTTTTAAATATCGTTATTTTAAATGTAAAATATAAATCCCGACTATTATAAATACAATTTTTTTTTTTTAAACCAGTAATCCCCATACAATATATGAATTGAACCAGCATTGTTTTAACCAGATATTTTTATTAAAATTTAAATTATATAATGGTTAGTCTCTACCCAGTTCCTGAAGATTGCATTGTGTATGAAACTCCAAATCATGTTACAGTTGAGGAAAAGTATGTACTCTTATTAATATATACTTAATAGCTCTGTTATATTAGATAGAGTACTACTTTATTAACACCATCACTCAATGTGCTATATATATATATATATATATATTTATTTATTTATTTCATATCACATGAGGATGCTGAAAAGTTATTTGCCTAAACAAGAAGGAATTCTCCAAAGTTCAAAGGTATGGTCAGATTTTGAGAAATGGGACAAGATTGATTGATTTCATTCTGTGATAAGACAACTTCCACAGGCCACTCCATGCCAAAATCCAAATATTTTGTAGACAACTTCATGGCTTTAACCAGAGATGTTTTGTATGCAATTTTATACTTTCAGGTTAAATGTGTTTTTTTTAGAGATATATTTTATAGATAATAAGACATGCTTTTTTTCTATAAGTGTTGGAAGCAGCCTATTTCTTTCAAATGGTTTTGTACATCATTGTATTTGTTGCACATTTTTTTTTGTATTCTATGCAGTCATTTAGGATGTGCTTAACAATGTGTAATTGATCACAAGAGATGCACTAAAGTGCAGTTTCTGCTTTGAGTAAGTATCGGTGTGTAAGATGCATATGTCCAATTCGGACTCTGCTTAGCACCATGTCCTGTCTTCGATCAGGTAACAGTTCTCTATTTTCCAGTCTGACTGTCGACTGATGTCCGTACATTTTGTTGTTTGAAAACTGTATCCCAAATTGTTTTCCATTTTTCTTTTAACATATGGTATGATCTTATATTTGTCTATGTATTACTTGTCTATGGGAGTCTAATTTTGGTGATTGTCACTTTGGTTGCCTTCAGAGGCAAAGCAATTTTCTGTACTTCATATATATGTGTGTGTGTGTGTGCGTACATACACACACCACAAGAGGCCTTTTGGCATTATGCTAGAATTGTTGAAGTATCTGATAAGAAAGAAATCTGGTTCAAATCATATAAGCATTCAATGCAGGAAGTACCAGATGTGTATCTAGCAATTCAGTTCAGCATTCTTTGACTTCCATGTGAGATGAGAACAGAAGTCCCACCAGGGTGCTCCTGTTAACACCATGATATCAGACAGTACCTCACCTTAACCTGTGACATTACTAATTGGATCCTAGAGGACTGACAACATATGGTATAGTCCAATGAGTCAAGTTTCTAGTTGATTAGATGATGATGGTAGGATCCAAGTGCAGTGCAGACCTCATCAGGCTACAAAGTCAATTGTGAATAAGGCAGGCTGGTAATGATTGTGGGGTGACATAGGATAGATCTGCTGGTCAGCCTAAACATGTAATTGACCAGTAACTGCTATATTGCACTGCTTAGTGAAAATTTACACCCAGTCATGGACTCCAACAATGATGGCACATTCCAGCAAAAATAATTCAACATGCCATCAGGCTAGAGTTGATTTGAGGAGCATTCTAGAAGCTTCCAAAGACTGATGTGATCACCACATACAGAGATGAGATGAGATCAATCAAGCATGTATTAGACACAGTAGAGAGGTCTATTTGTGAATAACATCTTGCAACAAGTATTAGAGACCTATAGACAGCTATCAAGATGGTATGACTAAATATTGCTGCAAGAGTTTTTCAACCACTTGCAGAATTGGTAACTCATAAAGTTCTTACACTTCACTGGATTACAGAGTATCTTATATGTTATTAGGTAGTAATCTACCATATATACTCACGGATAGGTTGCACTTTTTTTAACCAAAAATTTTTGCAAAATATTAGGGGTGCGACCTATCCGCTCGACATAAATGTAAAAACAACACTACCTTGTCATCATGATTTCTGAAAAATCGGAAATGATACCCATAAACATTAAAGCTGTGGATTCAGTTCAGAATGAATTTTAAAACTGTAACTTTATATATAAATAAACACTTTTCCTAAACGTACCATAACATTTTCTTCTGTAGTTATTTTTTTTTGTCAAGTTGGCTCGATATAAAAATAATATGTGATAAATATAAAAATACAGCTACAAGAATTACTTTTGTTTACATGAATATTGATGAAATGTATTTTAATGGAAAAAGTGTATTAATAATTGTAAGTTTTAAAATAAAGGTAGATATATTGATAATTCATATGTTTAAAAAGGGCTGTGTAACTCCCCAGTGCAACCTATGTGTAAGTCAATAGTAAGTTATCAATTATTAAGTCAAAGTAGGAGTGTGACCTATCCTGTGGGGCAACCTATCCATTAGTATATGTGCTAATGACTTTTGGTAAGTCAGAGCATGTGATATATACATGTGGTTTTTTTTATTTTTATTTTCCAATGACAATATGATTCAACTATCCTTTTGCAACTCAATATACAGTATGACATTACATAAAAAGGATTTATGCTGGACTGTTAGAATTTTGAGTCAAGATCTTCACCAATTTAATGGAAAAAAAAAAAACCAAGAATATATAATGACTCAATCAAATATGTTCAGCCATTTTAAGTAATTGGAAATCTCAAGTAATATCAGTCATTCAGCATGAAGTGGTTGGTCATTTCTTCAATTTATTCAAACAAAACTGAGAAAGAGTTCATTAGACATTTAGGAATACAATACCAGGAAAGAAAGACTTTTTCTCAAAAGAAAGTAGCATTGTCAACCATTTAAAAAAAAAAAAAAAAAAAAAAAAAAAAATGGTCGACAATGCTTTATTTAATAAGAATTAAAAGAATATTTACTATTGCTATTTAATACTACTAGTGGAAATAAAGCAATTGAAATGAAGATGAAAGAAATCCTACTCCAAAATGAATAATGCTTGACAATGCTTCATCTAATCAAAATTCCAGATTATATTACTACTACTAATACTACTAGTGGAAATAAAGCAATTGAAATGAAGATGAAAGAAATCCTAGTCCAAAATGAATAATGCTTGACAATCTCATCAGAATTCCAAATATTACTATTAATATATGGCCATAAAAGATATTTTTACTATTTGCAATGAAAAGCAAGTGAAATTATGATTAAAGAAATCACTCAAAATAAATAATGGTTGGTAATGCTTAATCTTAAAAAGATTAAAAAAAACTTGTTTAAAATTCCCAATCATAATATTCAGAAATGAATTTTTAGTTATGTTGCTTGTTCCTTAATATTATGATACTTTTGCTTAGAATTTTTACGAATTTGATAAAAACTATCTTCAAAGCCTGATAGACTCTAGTTATATTTCCATTTGTATCAATTGGCAAGATACATCATTTGACCTCATTTCTCTATTTACAATGATACATTTAGAAAGAGCATTTTGCCCTCGAGGCTCACACCCAACATTGCTCATCAAGAGTGATGAGGGCGGGTAGGGGAACCCTGATTCAAGCCAGTGTCAATAATCACTACAACACAAAATGTAGACATGCATGAAAGTAAGTGTAGCCTCTGCAGGCAGGCAGGCACACACACGGTGTGTGTGTGTATGGAGGGGAGAAATGGCTAAGCAAATTTTAAAGATATTTGACAAACTACGTAAAAAAAAAAAAAAAAAAAAAAAAAAGGCTTAGATATTTCATCTATTGTTGCTAATGAATATTTCGACTTGAAAAATAAAAATTATTTATACTATATTCGGACTATTGTTCTCATCTTTGTTGTTATCACATTTCAATCTTTTTGATTAAAACATTAACGTATATAATACATAAATGAAATCACCTATTAATCAATTGACAAAAAGTCTACAAATGCGGAGAAATGGATTATCAGTTGTCCTTTCCATTTTGTTTACTTTTTGGGATAAACATTCACTTAGACAATAAAAACAAAAAACTCATCAAGATTAATTTTCATCATCAGTTTAATAACTTAAAAATCGTTAAAATTTTTGTTAATCTACAAGAGCTATATTATGGCAATAATGAAATTATCCATTTCTATACAGGAAACAGTCAAATGTTCATTGACTGAACAGTCAAGTCTATGGTCAGTTGAAGTTAAAAAAAAAAAATATTCTAATTAGCACTTTTTCTAGCATTGACAAAAGTTTAAGGAAAGTCAACATCATATTATAAGATTATTTTCATTATTTTTCTCTTCTAATTATGTGTGCTATGCCTTTTTTTAATTTTTATTTTTTGATATAGTTTGTGATTTGCTAAAGCTTTTTGATGGGATTTGGTAGCAACATCGTATAAAATCTGAGATCATCTTTAAGAGAATTGCCTATTGATAATACAAATTAAAGTAACCTAACATCTAAGTCCATAATAAAAAGACAAGCACAATATAGGAATCATAACTCAGAACAAATGAGGCTTAAAGTGATTTTTCTTGGGGTGCTCTACAATACAAGAGCTTAGTGGATCCTTGCTAAAAGTATTTCATTCACTAAAGTCAGAAGAGCCGTACACCAGGTTGATGGTACTAGTATAGTAACAGAAGGCAGGGTAAAAAAAGAAAAAAAAAAAAAGAAAAAAAGAAAAAAGCTAAGCTAAGGAAAGATGTAAAAAGAAATACTCAGATTGCCATGATGGCTGGAGAGACAAATGCAGATGAAAGAGAGAGAAAGAAAAAGAAAAAAAGAATCAGACAACATATACAGATACTTAATACAACAATCCTTATATATGGCTTACCTTGAAATTTTGAGAAAAACTTGAAAATATATCAGAACAGGGCAATACTGTATCATCTATTTTCTTAGAAAAGTGTCAATAATATCTGAAACTTTGTCTAAACATTTGTACATCATTGATGCTGTGTTTTGGATGTGGTCCAGGTTATGGATAATTTGTAAAGAAAGATGGACCTTTCCCTATTTTATAGATGGATTTGTTTTTTTTTTTATAGTTTATTTAAAACCAAAACTTATTTTGGGTTGTCAAAAATCATTTTTTTTTTTTTTTTTTTTTTTTAAATAAAAAAAGATTTTTCAACATACAAGTTCTATTTGACCCATAGCTGGGGGAGGAGATTCCTACTTTGCCCAAGGGTATTTGCACATAAGTGAATGTAAGAAACCTGACTAGAAATTGAACTCAGATTTCTTGTTTCAACTGCACACCTGCACAACCACCCCACATTTCATATATATATATATATATATATATATATATATATATATATATAAACAGCAACAGACAAAAATAGACATTTTGTGAGAACATTCATTATGTACTTTAAAGTTTCTTTGAATTTAGACCTATTCCTCATATTTTCTCAAATCAAAAATTGCAGAATACTATATTAAAAAAAAAAAAAAAAAGTTTGAAAAGTAAAACAAAAGTCAGCAATTGTTTTTTTTTTTTGTTTTTTAATTCATTGGGCCAAGTTTTTAACATTGACTATATACCCATAGCCTCCTGGTTTCCATTTAAATATGGAGACCCCGTTGTTTAAATTTCTTGATTTCAAATGAAATCTTGCCAATTTTTCAAGGGAAATTTTCACTTGCCCAAAAGTAGTTTATAATTTAGATATAGAGAAAAAAAAAGATGACGTCAGTTCAGGAGGATATGGGTCAAATACAAGTGAAAAGTTGTCTTAAGAAAAATCACCACAGCAAATTTTTGAAAGCAATACTGAATGAAGAAGTCAATGCTTGGGTGCATACTGTAAATGTTAATTATCTAAGTAAAAAAATAAAAAGGAAATGTCATTCTTTATCAGATCACACAATATACAATAATCACCCCTACACACACGTCTTCCCACCAACTGCAATCTATTTTAGAATATTGAGAAAATGCATACGAGTTTTCACATATACAATTGTGTATTTGGACAGCAATCCCTCTTTTATACAAATTTCGTTAAAGACGACTAACAAGGTACTGCGATTAAGCTTTTTATTAAATTTTTCTTGTGTTCATACAAATGTCTTTTGTGGACACAAGTGTGCAAAAACACCAACAGTTTTGCGTATCCAAGTGCTTTCACCTATTCTTTTAGACATTATCAAGGACAATTTTTATTATTTTTTTTTATATTGAACTGAAATGTGTGGTTTTTTTATTTTATGTATATGTCTGAAGTTATAGGAATGTGTTATTTTCCAAACACTGTCAGCACATTGTGGCAGTGTTCATAGTGAATTTTATTGAGTGTTGGCTTTTTCTTTTTTATGATTAGCATTCCAATTATTTTTAATCTTTTCTTACATGTGGATGAGGCTATTATACTTGTATTTTCTACTTGTGTTATTGTTGATAAGGTTAGCAGTTTTAAATTTTTTTGTTCTAGTTGAATAGGGTTGTATATTTCTTTATGATAATTCTAAGAGAAAATTCATCTTGCTTATTGTTAACACATATTTGGTTTTTATAGAAGATTTTAATGTTTTTGTCTGTATGTTCAGTATTGTTATTAGTTACTTCAGAAAGTCTAATCTGGGGGTCGATGAGGTGCTTATCAGTCATCTTTAATGAAATTATACACATACACGGATATTGAAGTCAACAACCAAAGGCAACATTCTGTTTCATGCTAAACACAATCATTAGGCAATGTTGCCTCTTGGTGTTGACTTCAGTGTCAATGTTAATATTCACATATGCTCTAACTATGATATTGAGCACAGTGTTTCATGCTAAATGCAATCATCAGGCTATGCACATATGTTAACAACGTTCACCATAGTCTATGAATATAAAATACAGCGCAGTACGTAATCTGTTCAATGAAACAATGTTAAAGATTAACACTCATGAGTCAGACACTCTACTGAATCTGACTATATTGCCAATACCAGCAGCTGTTCCAGAATTCTTCAATCTTCGATATTAAAGGCTGGCAGTGAATATTCGGAAAAAAACATGGCCGCCTTTATACACGTCGCATTGAATATTTTGAGCCTTCTGATCGGTTAACCCTTCTATTGGTGAACTATCAAATGAGTCAGCTCATTTTGGCTGGCTCATTAGTACCCCAAAATTCCAACAACATATGGCCTAACGATTGCATTTATCATATATATATATATATATATATTATAAAATATATAAAGTGTTCAATATCATGATGGAGCATATGTAAATATTAAAGCGAACACTGAAGTCAACACCATTTCATACCAAACGCAATCGTCAGGTCATATGCACATAGCTTGACGATTGTGTTGAGCATGAAACACTGTCACCTCTGGGTGTTGACTTCAATGTCCACATGATATATGTGTGTGTGTATATATATATATATATACACACACACACACACACACACATTTATTCTATCCTAGTGTGTCGTACTTACACTCTAGCTGGTACATTTACAAATGATTTAATGAAGTAGTACATTTTCATCTAAACATGTCGAAACAAAAGATTGAAAAATTGTTCTATATGAACAGTCCTACACTGAAAGCTAGAGAACAATACATTATCAACAAGAGAGACAGGATTTAGTATGGCTCACTGAAGATGACAAGCAATTTCGTCTTTAATTCAGTCTTATGCTACTGCAAGAAAAAAACTATCCAAATTTCTGGGATGAGGAGTTATTTAAATTCAGTCTAATTCCTTCATCTGTGTTGTTGTTAACGTTTCAGCCATTATACCCTCCAGCCTTCTTGATCTGGGTGCCTTGCAGGGAATTTCAAACGGAACCCTTTACTAAATCTACAAAGGATAGAATGTTCTCATCCCATTCCCAATGTCTAGGGATATCTCATCCTGCACACATTTTATTTTTATTCTCCAGATTGACAGTCACTTGAAGAAAGCAGGACATTGTGATAAGAAAGATGAGGATATTATTTTTAATTTTTTAGAAAGTATATATTTTCATACCATCAAGACTAATATTATAGTTTTTGATATTTCATATGAAAAACGGTTTTTACAAAATTACTATCTAGATATACAAAACTATAAAATAAATTAAAAATTTAACTAAAAATAATTTAAAGAAAATCCTAACAATTTATTAGTCAAACTTAGAATTTGAAAACTCTGTATCCAGTATGTCATCAGAAGATACAAGAAAATTGGCCCTCTATTATGTAGCAGATTTATGTGATGACACAAAAATGTTTTTAAAAGCAGTGACTAGGCTAATTGGGCCAAGAGGAGTAAAAATATTAAAATAAAACTTTAGCACAAGGGGATCTCAAACTGAATAAAAATCTTCCTGCAGCTCACATTTTCATGACCAATGTTTCCTCAAGTTTTAATAAGTTTAATAAATTTGTTCTTTGCCTCTTCCATATTTTGGCAATAGCAGTATTGAACTTGATCTACACATGTATAAAGCTGAGAACAATAATTTGAATATAAATAGTGTAAATAACTCATCATTCCAGAAATTCAGACAAAAATGATTTTTAGGTTGATTAATGTTATTGAAATGATAGAATTTTAATGAAATCTCTCAGAATACTGTTTGGTATTAATTGTGCTCTTTGGCCTTCCTCATGTGTATATTGATCTGCGTAACCTGCAGGGAGTTCTGAACTGAACCAAAGGATTAAACTCCTGACCACTGTCACCAAATTCACAAACCAACACTTTTACCCAATAGGCCATTGTCCTGTATGTACTTGCACTCAATGGAAACAGATGAGGAATAACTGAACAGTGCTAAATAAAATAAAATAAAACAAATAGACAATATCCCTAGACATATACAATGGAATGAAAATAGTTTACCCTCATTGATTAAATAAAGAGTCCAGTTTGGAAATCCCTGCATGTTAACCAGATTGATATACACCTGAGGGAGGCTGGAGGACACAATGACCAAAACATTGTGATAAGAACAACAAAGCTGAGGACAATAGTCCAGATATAAAGTATAAATTCTAAATAAAAAAAAAAAAAAAAAAAAAAATGTATTAAAAATTTACTTTAGATAGTAATAATTTTTCCATTCCTCCAGCTAAACCCGCAACACAGTGTTTATATATCCTGAAATAAACTTTAGGAGAATTTAAGGTAAATCCACTTCCTTGTATTCTCATTATAAGACATTTTACCCATTATTAATATTCTTTTTTTTTTTTTTTTCTTTCATCATAATTTTAGTTGCTTTTCTTCACAGCTACTTAGACCAAGATTGATAAACTAGGGAAATAATGAATAAGAGACAAAACTCAAATTCATAACTCTTAACCTTGTAAAGCCTGGTTAACCAAGCCAGCAGCTTTGCCGATTTAGCTACAAGAACTTTGTAGCAGACAAAATAAAATCTAACTATTTAAAGTTAATATCTTTATAGTAGCAGCAAAAAGAAATTAAAATTGATAATTCATAACATTTCATCAATAAAGCAATTGAAATGAAGATGAAAGAAATCCTAGTCAAAAATGAATAATGCTTGACAATAATAAAAGAAAAATGACATTACAATTTTGTTTCATTTAAAATTACAAAGTTGTTAAGACCCCATACCCCCATATTAACAGAATTTAAAATATTGGCATCCAGAGCCAAAGGCATCAGCCAAATCTATATTTTACTGAAAAAAAAAACAAAAAACAAAAAAACAACAACATTGCTAAAAATGGCCTTGATGTGAGACTCAGGTATTTGTTACACATCACTTATCTCCCACCTCTTGATTTTAAGAGGCGATACAGCAGGGCACAGGAGCATGCAAATGGTGGGTGATGGAGGGAGGGGGGTTGTGAGCCAAATCCATGACAAAGAAATTTCCCCTATACTTGAGAAAACATCTGTGAAAATCTAATCTAAAGAACTATTTAAACATCTGTCTGAATTTCCAGGATGAGGAATTATCACAGTATTTTGGCCATTGTACTCTTTGGCCATCTTCAAATGTTTGCTGGACTGAGTAACCTTCGTAGAAATACTGTGATAATAACAAAAATGAGGACATTAGTCTGAATGTAAAAATAGTTTGAATAAATATGGAGAAAAAAAAAAAAAGAAAGATAGAATGCAATTTGGTAAAGAATGACAACAGAAAAAACAAAAACTTAATGATCAAGAAAATATAAGGGGAGAAATGGACAACAAAAGTTGTGCATATATTTTATGATAAAGTAAACTGGGCCTTCCTTAAAAAAAAAAAAAGCTGTGATCTGATGTAATGATCATCCAATGTGTTGGGAGTAAGAGCCAGTTATCCTTCTTACTATCTTGAATAGACTAATCCATTGGTGATAAGTAGTCCTGGGTTAAATGTTTACAAAGGAAAAGAAAATAATACTACTGCAGTGACTAGTCTAGCCAAGTACTGAATACTACTATCATGACTGTCTAGCTAAGTGTTATGTCATTCCAGACCTCACATCACAAAACAATGAAAACTACTTTCTATTATAGCAATGACTGTCTCAAGAATGACATTAAAATTGGCCAAAAATAAAACTTAATGTTGAATTATACAATCTCTTATAAGAGTAAAAAAAGAAAAGAAAAATTATCTTGTTTTATTATTTAAAACCATTTAAAAGTGATCAACTTTTACAGTATAAAACATGTTATGCAAAAGTTTTAGAAGCTAAACACGGATTAATATTTTTCATGAAGTTATCCAACAATTTCCGAGTCTCACAGAACAGCTCTCACATATTTCTAAAATCACTCTACCAGGAAATTAAAAACTTCATTTTCTATTAATTTTTGTGAGGTAGCCATTTTGCTCCAGAAAGTTGCACCATAAAAATAAAAAACTTCTATATCTCAAACACATACAAAATGGGAGGGGTTCTTAAAAAACTTACAAATTGAGGAGTTTTTGCAATTTTAAAATTTAACTCGACTTTTTACAATTTAAAAATATGTACTAATAGAAATCCTTTGTCTTTTTGTAAATGACAAATATTTTATTTTACTATCTGTTGCAATTTGTAAAGTCTGGAGATGTCAGATTTTAATGGCGTAAGCCCATAATTGCAGCAGTTATTTACCAGTTTTTTTCTGTTTTTTATATAGACACAAAATAAAAGCATTTAATGTTTGCTGAAATAACCGAGTACAAGATAACAATGTTTTAATTCACATTTTCTTTATTATGTGTGGTGGCTGAAGTAGTTGCATATTTCACACAAGTCAGTATGAATCAAGATCAGATTTTTTTTTTTTTTTTTTAAATTTTTTTAGATTTATTTTCAAAACAAATAAGCACTCTTGATTTGAAGATTGTCAGTGTGTCCCAATTTTAAAGTAAACTAAGCAAATATTTGAGAACCCTGTCAAGGCTAACAAGTGTATAAGTTTCTTATAATCACTAATGAGAGAGAAATTAAAGCTAGAACTGCTCAGAATTGATTTGAATGACTTTCAGAGACTGATGTGGTCACTGCATTCAACAGAGAGGAGACCAATCAAGCATATATAGGACACGGTGGAGAGGTCTACTTGCACACAAACTCCTGCACCAACAAATATTAGAAATCTAGGGACAGCTATCAAGACAGCAGTACTAAATATCTCTGCAGAGGCTTTTCAACCACTTGTGGAATTGATACCTCATCAAGTTCCTACACTTCACTGGACTAGAGAGAGTATCTTACATGGTATTACAAACCTATCTTTTGACATGTCAAAGCTTGTGTTATATAGACATCTCTTTTTCAATATTGTTCAACTATCCATTTGCAAATCCAGATACTGTGTGACATTTTATAAAGAGGATTTACGTTGCACTTATTTTTTTAAATAAATGTTTGCCTAATACAAGGCTCAAGAGCCACTCAAGATAGAGGGTTACTAAATGATGTTTTTGCATGGATGTAGGAGGAGGAAGTAAGTGCATATTATGAGGATATGCAAGATAAATAAAAATCAGACCCTAGATTTAAAGAGGGTCAAGATTATAGTGTTCAAGGAAGCATTCTCTCAAGGGTCTGTTCCATAAAATAGCATCTCTTGGAAAGAATCTGTCTGAATGGAACTTCCTTCTTACTAATGGAATACAAAGAAAAGGATAGTTCACGTGTGTATATGGAATGGCTGTAAATGTTTGAACTGGTGGAACTACAGAATGTAGTTTGAATATTTTTCCATGGGAATAGCAACAGAGTACCAAGAGGCTTGTGACATGGCATCTGTGGGAAAGAAGTTGTGGGGTTGAAAATAATCCATCACCAACAAGGCCGCACAAAAACTTTTGAACTGTCAAGCTGGAAAGATAGGATTATACAGCTCCAAGTGAGTCAAGAAAAGATCTTCTCCACCAACTCAGTGGGAAAAATTATCGAGTACTGTATATTTTTGCATACAAGACAACCTTTAAATACTCCCAACAAAAAAAAAAAAAAAAAAAAAAAAAAACCTTAAAAATTGGAGATCATCTTTTATACTACAATTCTAAAAAAAACCTTAAATTCTGAGTAATGTTTGTCAGTAGGCTAACCTCAGCCTCAGTGCAATAACCAATAACATACATGAAAAGATTCACATTATTAAATAAACTGATAATAAAAGTAATAAAACTATTTCTACCTTATATATTACTGGCATAACTTCATAATGAATTGTCTATTCAGAGTATAATTCCATATCTATGAAATCAACTTGTCATCCATGCAAACTCAGCTGAGAATAGGTAAACATCAAATTATGAGTACGTTTATCTTTCATTAAACTTTCAATAATTATCATGGTAGTGTTAATTACAGCACTAATAACATTTAAGACAACACAATATTAGTTTTTCATTAAAAATACATTATTGTACTGTTATTAGCATTATTTTGTGATTATCAAAGTCTAAGTAAATGGCCATTAGTACACCAGGCTGTTTGTAACTGTTTAGATATAGAAGAAGAATCGGTATTTGCAAGAGATCATGTGATGAAATGTAAACAAAACAACGGATTCCTTTTTAAGGGAAGTGTGTAGGAAAAGCAGGATATAGAATTGTTTTTTTTATTTTAAGGTTGCGTTATGTGCAGAAATAAACGGTATATAATTACTAGATCATGTTCAGTAGTGCCATGAAATTAAAACAATCTCAAATAATATCAGCTATTAATCATAAATTGGTTGGTTATCTCGAGCTTATTTAAATAATATAGGGAAGAGGGAATCCATGCCTTTCCACTATGAGAATAATTAACCTCAGCAGGAATTTGAACTTCAATTGCTAATTCAGTTTTCCTTGCTGGTTACAATATGTTGGGTGCATTGAAGTGGATGTAATGGTTAACAAGCCAGTCTGGTTGACTACTACAACAGAGTTTGGTCCTCACTGGGTATGCAATCTTAGTGGCCTTGTACCAAACAACAATTATATAATAATAGTTTTCATATACAACATTTAAAGAAATAACTACTTATAAATGAAAAAGACACTAGCAAGAGAGACAGGCCATTTGTAAAGTTGTTTTTTCTTTTTTCAAATGTAGCCATTTTTTAAGAAAAACACTTAATTTTTATAATGGATCATATAAATTTTTTTTTTAATCATTTCATCCCAAGCAAGGCAATAAAACCAATAAGATGCAATGATTATTGAGAGAGAGAACAAAATTAAGAAAACATTATGGTGGCAAAAGACAATAAAACGAACAGGATTCAAAGAAACAGAATATGATGATTAATGTTGCATTTAAATTTTAGAAGATCATAGTTGACAGGAAAGCTAGAAACTGGAAGAAAGTACAAGAGAAGAAACTATTAGAATAGAACTTATGGTTCATATCAAGCAATTTCAACAGTAAAATGAGACCTAACTGCCAATCTAGTACCTTGCCTAAATTTGTTTATTCTTAATTTTAGTCTTATATTTGTAGAAAATGCATGAGAAACTACATTATAGCAGCTGGGAAGTGACTGAATCCAAAATGCCTAGGTTGGGATTATTCTTTGGATTTTGTCAAGAATCTCAAGATACATAGCAGAAGCACCAGATCAGATGTGGTTGCTATATAAGAAAAAACAGTACTTATACTTTACTGTTACCAGCAATTAAAAAAACTGAGAGCAAGCGACAGGTCAGACAGACAGAGCGAGCGACAGGTCAGACAGACAGAGCGACCACATGAATAACTGCCAGCTTTTTTATATTTACTGCTATCAGCCAAGGTGAGAAGCTTCAAAAGGTGAAACATTGTAAACTCACCAATTATGCCCATTGGAGACATATTTCAGTTGTATCAACTCAAAGACAGCCATACAGAAAACAAACAAGCCTTTTCCAATTTTACTAATTGACTTGTTTGTTATATTTTCAGTTTATTTCTACAAAGTTTCATTCGTGTAAGATTTACAAAGTTCATGATTTTTCATTCTTTTTTTAAAATTAATAAAAGTGATAGTTTTTTTAACTTTATAGTAATGCTTAATTTTTCTCTCTTAAATTACTTAAAACCTAAATATAGAAAAATAAAACTTTAAATTTGTCTAGCATAGTACAACTGATGTAGTTTACTTTCGACAATACCAAAAAAATTTGTTAATGTTTTAAGATAAACATTGCTGTATATTTTTAAATTTAATGCTTATTAAAGATAGCATTCAATTTTAGTAAATTTATGATGCAATATTGAAATCCTATTGCCACAAAAAGAAATTGACTCCAGGTAAAAGGAAAAGCATTTTACCTGCACTCTTTAAGGACAACATTTTTGGTTACTAAATAAAATGTGATGTTTATTTTCATTTTAAATGATTTGGTCAAATTCCCAGCACTAGTTACTTTCATACTAATGATTCTGGACAAAGCACAAACCCAATTCTCCCTGCATATTCCATCATCCCCATTTATTTTGCCACAAGTACACAAGGATTAATCAGTGATGAAAGTGAAACTGAAAACAATTATGTCATCTACAATATTAAAGATTTAAGCATCAAAAAGATGAGAATTACATTCAGTAACAAATGCTTACCAAGACAATCAAATGTTAATGATGACCAAAAATGTACATATGAATAGAAAAAAAATACAAGTAAAATTAAACTCCAGTGATTTCAAAATACAAGTTAAATTCAGAATATTTTTTTTTTATTAAAAACTAAATGCTGAAGATGTTCAAATTTTGATCATATCAAGCTTAAAGTGGTTGCACTTCATAATTTCTGCTAGGTCATTTTAGTTCAGTGTACCTTAATTTTTATGAATATATAAACAAGAAGAAAAGATTAACTATTAGATATTAAGAAACAATGTAAGGTCATTAGCAAAAGAGCCAGCCCAAGATGTACATAACAGGAACGTCAAACTTAAAGTACAGAAATCTATCTAGGTAGTACAGTAGAAAATGTGTGACAGAAATCCAAAGACTCACAGGAAAAGTGAAAGATGTCTTCCAGAAACCAGGCAAAGTATTAAGACATTGAAAAATATAAGAAACAAAAGAAAAATTGAAAGACTATATAATATCTTATCTAAGAAGGGAGTGGATGGTGGATAATTTTCTCACAGATAGAGAGACTTTAAGCAATAGAGATAAAGGGCCTACCAACAAATGCTGAGAAAATACCATGGGCAGAACATGTGAGCAATGAGGAAGTATTAAGAAACCATAAGGATGCAGAGAATCAAAAAGAGACAACTTAAATTTGTTGGACATATAACAAGAGGGCTTGGAGAATTTAACACTCACTTGGACCAAGAGCAGAGGGAGGAAACAGTGAGTGATCTATTTTGCAAGTTTGTCTAAATGGATTAGAGAACAAGGATGGTAATGGTTCAAAAGTTACTTAGAACCACTAAAAACAGGAAGTTGTGGTGAGCCATATATGCCAACATCCTGAAAGGACACATCATATAAATTTATACATATACGCTACCAATAACTATATTTAAAACACTGACATTTCCTTCTTTGATGCATCATGACCTTTTAGGATGTGGGTGAATACAGTTGCTGTTGAGGTCCTTGACCTGCCAACCATTAATTCAGATTTGTTACTTAATGTCTTGTTTCTCTTGCTTTCCATATGCCATGTGAGTGTTACATTCCCAAACCTTTTTTTTTTTTTTTTTTTTTTTATTTTGGGTAACTCTTAAAATATGCCTATGCAACAAATTTAAATTGCAGCAGACAATTTATCTTGTACTAACTCTTTATCATTGAAACCTATAGAAAACTTTCGTAAAATAATGAAAAATCCCTTGAAACATACATATTTTAATAAAAAAAAAAAAAAAGAAAAAAAAAAAAAAAAATGACAGTTATAGGTTAGTCACAACTGGGTTTATGAAGTCATTGTAAACTATGATCTTTCCAATGGCTATATAGTATGGCCGCTGAATTCAGAGTTGTCCTTCTTCTAGACTGGTTGACAACCATGACTATAGAGCTCAGTCTGCTATTTAACCCATAGCCAAGTTGGGGAGAAGTGATGGCTTCACACCTTTCTCAAAGGTATACATGCTGAAGTGAATCTAACAAACACTGCAGATTTCTTGTTCCGAGACACTAAACATGGCCCGATCTAAAGGACCATATGTTAAAATTAAAATTTTTCTTTTAATCAAATTTAAAAGATCAACAATTAAAAGAAAGGTGAAAGAAAATTTAATAAGCTAAAAAAAATCTTTACAAGGGTTAGATCAGACGAAAAATGGAATATTGCTGCCAAATTCTCACTTTCCACCCCTCAGAGTTCAAAAGTTATTATGCAGCCTTGTAGCTTATTTCCTACTCAACAGCCTCTTTCCCGACAAAGTAGCAAGTCTAATGCTATTTTCTATTGCAAATGTTCAGACAAGCTACATTACTTTGTCCCACCAGTTTAGATCTTTACAGCTAAGACACACCATACAAAGAGTTAAATCATTACCTTCATATTCCATTGCAAAAAAAGAAAGTTCAATTTAAACAGTTTCTTAAGAACTGCTATTTTGAGGAACAGACTCCCAAGAGGATGATTTCCCAATCACTACAATCTTAATCTGTTTGAGTCTATGATCAGCAGCTATCAATCTTACATATGCTCATAATCTTCATTTACAGTCTTCTATATGCATACAAGGCTCTTGGGCCTTATATTGGGTGAAAACTTTAGTAAAAAAATAAAGCTAAGTTGTTTACACACATATCATTTACACATTTTATGTGTAAAAGCTTATCTAAAAAGCTTACAACATTAAAAAAAAATAAAATAAAATAAAATAAATCACTAAAGGAAGAGTTAAAAAAAAAGACCAAGCAATAAAACTAGTATAAATTTCTTTCAACTCCCATATTCACTCTAATCAGCAAGAAAATGGGAAAATTACTACTGCAACAACAAATTGAGCATTTGAGAAAATATAATTTCTGGCAAGTTCTGCTTTTGAGTGGACCTCCATCAAGGTCGACTAAAGAAGTAACAGCTTTTTGCTGTTATTAGCTGGCTGGGCAGATAAGGTAATTATGCGAGAGTAATTTGTCAAAGTGATCACAAACTCATTTCTTGCCAACCATCGTGACATGACATTAACAAGACATTGTCAAGATATCTGTCGATGCGACGATGCAACTAGGAATGGATTCATGCATAGCACTTTTTAAAGTGAAGAAAATTGAACTTGATTTTCTCTAAAAAAACGTTAACCCTTCAGGGATTTCATTCACATAAAAAGTGTAAACCTTTCTATTTTTTTTTTAAGTCACTTATCATTGCTTTACGCACAGAGCTAAGCTAATTTAAAGATTTTTCATAATTACGAAATAAGATTTAATTAAAGTAATATTACAAACTCTGAGAAAAATATATATATTTTTTTAAATCAATTATTGAATTTGACTTACATTAGACATTGAATTTAAAGTTTTTAAGACTGCCGCCTAGATACAATGAGCGTGAATGTGTGAGGAAAAACCAAAAATGGTTGCTACAGTAGACCAGAATTAATAGTTTCTTTAATTAGTCCAAAGTTGACGTTAAAGTTTTTTTTCTTCCAAATGGTGTAAAACTTTTATCGAATTTCTTTTTTTCCTTCTTTTTAAAAACAATGGATTGCGTTTTTAGCATTAATTGTAGGATGAAAGCAGGTGCTTGATGGATAATATTCCTATGGTTGCATGTCTCATTGACAAGAGGTTTGGAAACTACTGAATTAAGTAAAAGAATCTTTTGCAAAGAAATTACACTTGTACCTGTACACTTACAGGCAGTTAGCAGGATGAAATCCTATTCTTTATATCAGTTTGAACCACTGAACTGTACCAGCAAGTGCTAGTGTTCAATCATCGAAGTGGAAACAGCAGCAAAAAAAAAAAAAAAAAAAAGAAAGAAAGAAAGAAGAAGCCCACTTAGAAGTTTTCCGACCAGAGGAAAATAAACCACAATAATAACACATACAAGATTTGAGAGAAATCAGCGATAAGGATAACATTAGTGAACAATATAACAATCTTTGTTATTAAAATTTCTAAAAATTTATTTTAAGCAGAAAGAAGGAAATAGGCTGGTGTGCAATCTTCTGCTTAAGTTACAGCTCAAGGTTTTGGGAGTTAAAAATATTGCACAAAAATAAATGATAAATTAAATAAGATTAGAAAATATTTAAAAATCAGGAGATATTAAAAAAAAAAAAAAATCATTTACATTATTTTTTAAGGGTTAAAAGCACTTATGTTTGAATAATTAGAGTTTTTTTGTTTTTTTTTTTAAATATCCGTATCTGTAAATCTTGGAAGGCATGGTGGAATAATGGATAGCAGCTCAGATTGAGGAATCGGAGAGCCGTGTTCAAATTCCATTTGAATCCGTTACATTCACTTACGTGCTAATACCCTTGGGAAAGGTATGAATCTTCTTCTTCATAGTAGGATAAGACCAGGTTCTATAGCCTTGGATGGCAACTGGTCTACCGCAGAAAGAAATGTCAACTTACTACAGGAAAAAAATCCACCTCATCAGTCATGTATCGAAAGGTACATGATCGCCTAAGCGTTTATCACGTATGGCACATAACTGATCCGTAAAACATTGTCAGTGTCATATTTTTTGGAATACCATAATTAAACTTTTAATTTTTTTTTAATACTACGGATTTTATATATTTTACCTAAATATTTTTTTCTTTTCATTTATTCAAAACAAAATGAAACGGGAATATTTTTCTCTGATGCTAAGTAGCTAAGTGATACAATGCTTCATTCGCGAAGAGGCTAAAAAATAGGTAGTCACAGACCTAAAATTAAAACTTTTCATACAAGTACTGTAAATGCTGATAAAAAGCTATAGTTGAATTACACTACAGTACACAGACAGATTCAGTCAGAATCGGATAAGATAAAGAAACAGTCATATTCAATATTGTCTGTCTATCAACATAATTGATGACGCCTATTTTCTATAGAAAGGGTGGTCACTTTTTTTTGGGGGGGGGGGCGCTCGCAAGTAACAAAAAAAAAAAAAAAAAAAAAAAAACGAAAACAAACTTCAGATAATATTAAACATCATTGTAGGGCTACCAAAATTCCAATTTTTTAACTTTCACAACTTACCAAAGCAGAGAGATTATGGTGCGTAGTCAGATATGATTTTATTTTTCAATTTTGTTCTCTTCCACGTTAAATTATTTTCTCAGTGTCAGTGTCACTATTTTGAAAATGGCCTTCAGAAATATTTTTAAATTGAAAATTTAATTTTAAAAAATTAGTGGGGGGGGCTCTATTGAATATGAATAATTATTTGAATATTTTTTTTTTTTTTTACTTTTATGATCAACCCCCTAGAGTTTGATTACGTCTGGAACAAGTGCGCGAATTAAATCTTAGTTAAAATTAAAAACTAAAACTACAATTAATAGCAATAATTAATTTAGAAAAAAAAAAGTGCGAGCAGTATGCACATAAAACTTTTTTAAAAAAGCAAGAGGATTTACCACCAAAATTTAATGGCAAATCAATTAGTTTTCTATTCTTTTATGCACAATTTTTGCATCAAGCACTTTCTTTGCTAGTCAACAGAACCACACCAATAAAAATCGTAAAATTATATTATCACAAATAATAACAACGGTAAATAATTATTTTTTTTAAGTAAAAGTCAAATCATGATAATATAAGAACTTTTACTTCATCTCTACAGTACACCACGAAACCAAAAAATATCTGGGCTAAAAAAGTATAATACACACACACACACACACAAGACAACTTATTCAAACACATATTGTCTATCTATCTCTATATAAATTACAATCAGTCTTTTTTCCAGTATCATCAAGTGTACATGTTTTTATGTGTACGTTTGGATATAGGTAAAAAAACCGAAAAAAAACATCTTTACTTTAGTTAATTCTCACATATTGTTTCTGAGAAGCAGGTAGAAAGTACAACTAGTAACACTACATTTTTTAAATCTCCAAATTACAACAGTAAAGCTATTGTTAGCTAGCAGACATGTATAAGAAAAAAAAAAAAGGTATTTAATTTCTATTCGAGCATACATTGTCATTTTAGTCGATTTTAGTGTGGTTTTCTTTACATGATCATACAAGATCCACATAATATTTATTTACATAGAGAGACATGGGTCTGAATAATGCAATTAACGGGGGGGGGGGCAGTGACATTAAGCATTTCCCCAACACCACCACCACCACAACATTTTTTAGTACAATATTATAGCAGACACTAATCTGTAGAGTCAGTCACGTCTACTAAGGGGGGAAAAAGACATTAGTCACTCGTTACTACTACTACGACACACCACAAATAAACTGTAGTATTATTTTTTTTAAATAATACACACTAACAGCCCAAATTAATGACTCGCCATTTAAATATAAGGTCACCTGAAAATGCTATTGACAATCGCAAAGCCATAATGAAAACATTAAAAATCAACAAATTTGATTATTTAAAAAAAAATAAAACAGAAACAAAAAAATTGACCTTAACCCAAGTCCACACCTTAAAAACACTCGAAAGAGATAAGGGCGGGCATATAATGGGGGATCGGTTAACATCTATTTTATTCTAGTAAACCGATCCCCGACTTTATGATCATTTATACACTTTTCAGTATATAAAAATGACAAGGGAGTTGAAAGAGAGACAAATACTTCAGCTTGTCATTAAAACAAGTATACAAGACATTTTCTGAGATAAAGTGAGATGCAACTTACACGACCATACCGTAGGCTCCCTCGCCAATGTAAGCGAGGCGAGTGTAGCGAGGTCCAACCTCAAAAGTCTGTCCATGAACGACTTCGACCGAAGGTTTACCGTTTCCTCCGGCTGCCATTTTTGTTGTTTGCAAAAGCTTAACTGTTCCCAGTGCGGATGAGCCAAGCAAGTCATGTGACCTGCTGACGTCAGCAGCCGAGAAAGTGGATAAGGTGGATGAGGAGGAAAAGTAAAATAGAAAGAGGAGGCAGGGAGGGGGGAAGAGACTGAGGAGGAGGAGAAGAATAGAAGGGCAAGGTTGCTACTGCTGCTGCTGTTTCTGCCCAGTTTTTTTTTTATTTTTTAAAAAAAGAGAAAGAAACAATAAGCTTTTGCTTAGTCTGGCACAAGGCTACGATTATGGAGCACCTTATGAAAACTAATCTCTTTTGCAATTACTTGTAAAATTAATTTGACCTATAGCAGCAGTCATTCGCACAGACACGCGCGTGTATGTTAAGAAGAGTAGATATGTGTGAGAGAGATACAATATAGTACTTAGTACTTACTTATCAATCAATAAACACATGCATATTGCTTAGTATTGGAAAAATATAAGAAATATTTTCATTGTTTAGCATTATGTAATTAATAATATTGATATTGCATTGTTATGCTTATTTAAATTGACACATGTCATGGTAATAAAAAATTTTTTTTTAATCCGGATATGATTTTGGGTACTAGGAAAAATGACTGGAGCAATATTGCATTGCATTTTTTTCTTTTTCTTTTTTGCTTCTACATGCACGCACACACCTACTTGAATGGAAAAGGTAGGGAGTACATATTGATATGTTGTATACGCAGGTGTTTGATCAATTTTGTAAAATCAGAAGCAAACAAAACTTGTCGAGAAGGCTTCCTACCAACAGGGTCGCTGGAAGCAATTTGGGACAGCTTTTTTTAAAAAAAAGGACATTCTATGACATATATTTTTATTGTGAGGTTGCAACATTACGGTTAAAGTCTTTTTAGACCTAGTGCAAGGAGTGTACCAAAGAACTACCAAGAAGTAGAAAACTAAAAGCAATCAATAAAATATCTCTGTAGGTCATACTTAAAAAAAAAAAGAAAAACAAAGAAATTATTTCTAAAACTAAAAGGACCCATCTTAAACATTGCTATAACTTTTTTTTAAAAATAATATTGCTTTAAAAAAATGTCCTGAAATAGTTGAGACACTTTTGGAGTTTTCCTTTTCCTCCCAATTTTTACATAAGTTATCCATTTTGTTTGTGTCCATGACTATAGTGGTGCAGGACTTAGGAGTTAAAATGAACAGTCAATTTACCAATGCCATGAAATTAATGAAGGATGATAATGATGAGGAAATACATGGGTAATTTTAACAAAAAAAGATAAGGAATTTATTCACAAATTTACACACTTTTGTCAGTAGCTCATTTCAGGAAAATAAATCCAAATTCTTAAAATCCATAGTTTTAATGTGTTGTCATAAAGAGGAAATGTTCATGAAACAGATTGAATGATCTGACACAAAATAATATTCAAAATGTTTAAAACAAAAGTAAAACAGTTGTTGCTCACCAAAGGGATATAGGATTTGCATATGTTCAAAAGTAGATGAAGAGAGATAGTTTGAAATACTTACCTTTCTTGGATTGTTGAGAGAAAATTCTTTGAAGTGTTGTGTGCTGGTTAGAAGTTGATAATATAATTGGCAAGTAATCTTACACTGGTAAGAACTTCAACACTGGTTATGATGAACAGAAACAAAACCTCACACATGACTTCAGACACTCTTCGTCGATTAATTTAATTTTTCTACTTATTTTATATCAAAAGGAATTTCACAGAGGCTTGCAAATTTATTTCCTTTTTCTTGGCTGACCAGCTAATTTCTGTGAAGGTAACATTTTCACTGATCCAAAACCAATTTCACATAGGAGCGAATTCCTTTCTTTCTTCTTTCTCAGTCCTTTCAAATTTGAATGGAGTGGGTGAAGGGAGCTATCATTATTTTACACTCACTACCTGACAACAGCCATTCTCTTGATTAAATTGTTCTACAATCTATTACCTATCATTTTTTTTTTACCTTTTTACCCAAGTATTTATACCAAAATGTGCATTCTAACAGACATGACACTAACAGTTTATAATTCATATAAGAAATGAGAATATGTTTTCAAAATACCTATGTACACATTTTTATAGAATCCAACCAACAACCATTACATCAAAAAATAGGGGATGCAGTTGCCCTGTGCATACAATGCTGCACCAGCAATGATTTGGAAAGCTAACATGGCTGATGTATATACACATACTTATGTATAGCTTATTCAAGGATACCCATCTACTAGGGCATCTAGCCAATCCCTATTGTAGATGCTTGCTCAGGTGCATTTGTGTTTATTCAACACCCACAGAGTACACCTGTGGTTTATACTGCAGCTATGCTGAGCAGACCTTAATTATAGTTTCTGGGAAAGAGTGTGTTATCTAGCATGATCAACAATTTGAACAAGACCAGTATGCTCAAGCCCTCAGGCACAATGACTTCTGACTTCATACTAGCACAGCTATCAACAGCCCCCAAGGGTTCCGTCTACCCAATTTCACTCACAAAGCTTGGGTCAACCCATGGTATGTTTTTCAGGCTCTTTCCAAAGGTACCGTATGCTGGGATTGAACCCTCCAGTCCAATAACATCAGGAAGTCTCCTTGCTGACAAATACAACCATGGTGAGATTTGAACCCAGGTCTCATGGTCAGAATGAAAACATTGTAACTACTCAACTACATTCCCATCATATATGCATATTATGCACACAAACACAACCCATGCCTCAGAACACAAGCATAAAGTGTCCTACTGAAAATACACACTTATTTCAATTATGAATTAATTTTCTCTTTAAAGCCATTAATATACACACAACATTTTAAAAGCAAACTTAGGATTTTCACCAGAGCTGCGGGTTGCTTAAAATGGTTGCTTGAATTTTTTATGCTTGAGTTTTACAAAAGAAAAAGATATTAGGTTGGTGCAAAAATAATGACGTAATAATGTCGTTTTTTGACGTATTTTTCTAACGTCAAAAAACGACATTATTACATCATTATTTTTGCACCAACCTAATATTTTAATATAACTTAATTAGTAGAATTGGTAGAATTCTTGAAAACATATTTAGTAAATCTATTTCTTTAATTTTACATTTTTTCTTTTACTTTTGTATTTTATTATTATTATTATTATTTTTATTATTATTATTAATGATGATGCTTAGAATATGGCTGCCACATATGGTCTAGTGCTCCTTCTATATATCTAGAGATCCTTGATAAAATCCAAAGAAGGATCAGCAATATTATTGATCTTGATCTGGCATCTCGTTTTCAGTCACTTTCCAACTGCTGTAAAGTTGCCTCTCTGTGCCCTTTCTATAAATACTTTCTTGGTAATTGTTCAAGTGAGCTCTTCGCTACGGTACCTAGACTTTATGAATTTAAGCACAGTACTAGATTGGCAATGACGTTCCACCAATTTACAGTTAGTTGATTAGCTGTAACTGTAAGTTCTACATTAACAGTCTCTTTTCTCACACTTCTCGCGTGTGGAACTCTCTTCTACCTCCATGTTTTCTAATCAGCTTCAAAACCTTGAAAAATGCAACCTCAATTGCTATCTACTGGCCTCCTGATTACTCATCTTTTGTTCGCACCTCTTCTTGTTCTTGTAATGGCATTCACCCGAGGAGTTTCATGGGAATTTGGAATCCACAAGCGGTCCCCAACCCGCATGTATAGCACATGAGATTTGATTATAGTGGTGAAGGTTTCATGCAGGACCATCCACACTTTTTGAAGGGCCAATTACAGAGACCTGGTGCACTACGTGCCAAAAGGTCCCCAAATGACCCTCTGCAAGTTTTGAATTCAGAGTTTTCCTTCTCCTAGATCAGTTGCCATCCAAGGCTATAGAACCCAGTCTGTCCTGCTATTTATCCATAGCTGGAGGGAGAAGAAGAGCATTCATGCCTGTCCCAAAAGTATTAGCACATAAGTGAATGTAATGGATTCGACTGGAATTCAAACTCGGCTCTCCGATTCCTCAATCCAAGCCGCTATTCATTATGCCACCATGTCTCCTATTTTGTTCGCACCCCTTAGCAATGTTTGTTTTCTAATTCTTCCCCACCCAGTAACCCCTTCTAGCTTAGTGGCTTAACTGCCTTGCTTGGGGTGAACTTGATTAAAAAAATTATTTTTATTTTTAAATCATTTCACCCCAAGCAAGGCTATAATGTCACTATGATGCAGGGAGTTACAGTGTGAGGGAGAATGAGAAAACATGAGTCCAGAGAATTAAGGAGAAGAACAATAAAGGAACAGAATTCAAGAAGACAAAAGGTGATGACTGATGTTGCATTTAAATTTTTGAAGATTGTATAGCTG
The DNA here is from genome assembly GCA_963932145.1 of Acanthosepion lycidas. Classification (NCBI taxonomy): domain Eukaryota; kingdom Metazoa; phylum Mollusca; class Cephalopoda; order Sepiida; family Sepiidae; genus Acanthosepion; species Acanthosepion lycidas. Next base: position 8,154,581 of record OZ010603.1, read on the forward strand.
GCAGGGAAAAAAGTAATCAGAAGGGAGTTCCACAGGTGAGAAGTGCGAGAAAAGAAACTATTAGAATAAAACTGACAGATGCATCTCACTAGTTCAACAGTAAAACTAGTAGTAGGCTTAATTTCATGCAATTGAAGCACTAAGGAAAAAGTTCATCAGAAGAGTTGCTATGAAAATGTTTGTAGAAAAGACAGAGGGAAGCCATGTCCCATTGGTGAGAAAGTGACTGAAGACAAAATGTCAGAGCAGGACCAATAACATTGATGATCCTTCTTTGGATTTTATCAAGGATCTCAAGATATATAGTAGAACCTCTATACCAAATATTTTTTTCAGATTCTCCTTTTACAGATATACAGATATTTTGAGACACATCTATCTGTATATATATATAATTAATTATATATATATGTGTGTGTGTGTGTGTGTGTGTGTGTGTGTTTAGGCAGCATATCTTCATTCAAGCATGTTTGGTTGAATAATCTAATGATATTATATCTATTTATTCTATTTTAATCCTCTCAAATTCACAGATCAATTTCTTAGTGTTGTCACAAAACTGATTAAGAAAGATGCCATAGTTTTGGTTATTTCTTTTATTTTCCAAAGTACTTTCAATCTCATTCAAGATTATTTTCAGAGGTGAATATGTATATCTATCTATCTATCTATCTATCTATCTATCTATATATATATATATATATATATATATATATATATATATATATATGAGTATAGGATTGGTGTAGATGGAATAAAATTCCAATAACCAAAAATACTATTCTTAAAAGAGTGCTTAATGCAGAGTAGAGCAACTATTATTTATTTAAAAATTATAACATAAACATGTTATAAAATCAATACAAAAATAGCCATTTTGTTTCAACACTTCTGGTGTTTTATCAAGGGATTATATATATATATATATATATATATATATATATATATATATATATATATATATATATAAAGTGAACATTGAAGTCAACATTTAGCAATCGTCAAGCCACCTTATATGTATGGAAGGGGATGGGATGGGTATGTTTTTTAGGGAGTAGTCGAGACTAAATTTTTCTATGTCCATAATGTGTTATAAATGTAGCGAAAGTGCTCTATTGTTTATCAGGAGCTGAATATGAAGAAATATACTATATACTGCTATATTTATGGGATAAAGTGCTCAGAGATAGTGTGTGTAAATATAAACGTGAATACTTAGAGGCAACAGTCTGTTTCAGTATTTACATTATTCGGACTATTGTCATCTTTGTTGCCATATTTATTACAAGGTTGTGGCCATTGTACACTCCATCCTTCTTCAGGTGGTTGGAATATCAAACTGAACCCTTTATTTTGCTCACTGTTCTAGTTCCACGTTCCATGTTCAATGAATGTCAGTTATCAGTTATCTCCTGTTAATTCCCCTTAACTGGGTATTGAACTCACAGTCTGTGGGTCCTGTCATTGGATCTAACCAACACTGTGCCATGTGTCCTTGAGGACATCTGTGTATGAATTTCTCGGTATTATAAACCTAATGTCTCAGCAACCATTTTTTACCAGTGCTTATATTGCAATTTTTTGCTGTTATCATTTCATGTTTTTACCAGAGCTCATAATGCAATTTTTTTGTTATTATTGCTTTTATCTGGCACTCCTTATTACTGGTTCCCATATTGTATTTATTTCTATGCTTGGTCAGCTCAAGAGATTTTTGTGGCCTAGCATATGTGCTGATTCCTTAAGTTTACAAATTTTCCAATGGTGTTCTTCGTCTATGATCTCAACCTGATCCCACAGAAGGTGGTGATCTCCCTTTTCTCTCCATATGTGGTAAGCCACACCTGATTTTTCCACTTCCTCTCATGTTACAGCTTTCTGGTGTTCTTGAAGCCTTACCTTAAGGGGGCAGCCTGTCTCCCCTTTATATTTCTTTCTGCAGCTGTACGGGATAGCCTACACACAGTCTTCAATCATGTTCTCCTCTGTTGGGGGTCTTATTCAGGAGAGATATCTGTGAAGTGTCGTCCAGCTTTTGAAGGTTGTCCTGATGTTATATGGACTGCAGCTCCTTTGTATTTTCCCTCATAACTCCTTCACATAAAGCAAGCAGACTGTTTTCTGAGTGTTGTTGTCCTCCTCTTGTACCCGACTATCTCAGTTTTTTGGGGTTGCTGCCATGTACCCAGGGTAGTTGTTACGTTGTAGGGTACTACTTATACTGACCAATTCTTTATCTAATGTCTCTGTGGGTCGCCACTTATGACTTTTGCTCAGTGTTGTAAGCAGTGGACAATGCCTTTCTTTACGCTGTATGGATGGTGGGAGTTGAAATTGAGATACTGTCCAGTGAATGTCAGTTTACGGTATACAGATGTCTTGAACCTATGCTCTGTTTGAGATATTAGAACATCCAGGAATGGGAATGTGTTGTTACTATCTTTCTCCATTGTAAACTGTATCAAAGGTCTTATTGAGTTCACATGGTCCAGTAGAACCTGGACATCTTCCTGGTGTGACCAGAGTATGAAGGTGTCATCTACGTACTTTAACCATAGAGTTAGCTTTAGAGATATAGATTCTAATGCCATTTCCTCAAATTATTCCATGTATATATTCATCATTGCTGGTGATAATGGTGAACCCATTGCTAAGCCCTCATTTTGTTGATATATGTGTGATCCCATTCCGAAGTGTGTTGTTTGTATACAGAAAATTAACATCTCCATCAGATTATCTATTGGAATATTGGTCCGTTCTTCTAGGGATGAGTCAGAAGCCAATCTGTCTCTGACTACTGAGAGCGCCTCCTCTGTGGGTACCTTGGTGAACAAATTCACCACATCCAAGCTCACCATCTGGTTGGATAGGATGGGAACATCTTTCATTATTTCTATGAAGTGGGTGGAGTTCCGGACATATGAAGGAGACTCTCCGATCAATGGGTCAATTATATCTACAAGGAAGCAACTCAAAGGGTGGCACACAGAGCCTTAGCCACTAACAATTGGCCTGAGCGGAAGACCGTCTTTGTGAATTTTAGGGAGACCATATATGTGAGGTAGCTTGGTATAACACTGTGATAACTGTCTATACGTCTTAGGTGCGAAGAAATATAGATAGAGTCTGTTTCATATTAAACGCAATCGTCAGGCCACCTGACGCCCATATATATATATATATATATATATATATAGAGAGAGAGAGAGAGAGAGAGAGAGTATGTGGACATAGGAATCAGCAGTGTAGTTTCATGCTTCTTACAAACTTCTGACTAATTCCATTTGTTCCTTAGTGAACACTTTTAAAAAACAGGAACAAAGCAGCCATTCCCACCCACCCATACTTTTTCATTGACCTCTTCCAAATCTATACACTCAACCCCCTCTATATATACAGTCTGCTAAGTAGAAAGACTTTGTTTGATGATCACATTGAAGTGTGAAACTGACAGTCATCATGCAGTGTTGATTCCTATGTCCACACTGTCTATAACTATAAATATATAACTATCCCCAATATTAAGCACTCCTCACCTGTAAATGCAGCAAATGTTTGTATATATATATATATATATATATATATATATATATATATATATATAAATATATATGTAAAATTTATGCTATAAATGACTCAAAGAAATTATTAATAAAAGCAAGCAACATGAGGAAAACTTATTCCTACAACGTGTTTCATTCCTTGAGGAACTTCATCAGGCAAAATGGGGATATTTATTAAAAATCTGTAAAAAAAAAAATAACATTAAGTGTTCCAATTTAAAATTTGAGAACATTCTAAATTACATTTGAAAATATTTCGCCATTATCGAGAGAATGAAAACTATGGAGGGTGCTAAGTGATATAATTTGGACATATTTTTAAATAAAAGTGAATTATTATTATTATTATTATTATTATTATTATTATTATTATTATTATTTCCTTTGATTCCTGTTGTATACACATTTCCTTCAGTGTCCCAGCCAGAGACCTAAGGTCAGAAATTGCTTCATGAAATTTTTCATTGAACATTTTTGTTAAAAAACAATAAAACAAACGAACATTACATACATTTTATATAGATAAAACTCTTATTTATCAACTGTACATGTAAGCACAATGTTTTATATTTCTTGATGGCATGGGCTACCAGCAATCTTTTCGAGTCTATTGGAACATTTTTCCCTCAATTTACCACTGCTCATATTGCAGTTTTTGATATTATTATTGCATATTTTTTACCAGAGCTTATATTGCAATTTTTGTTGCTATTCATTGCTTTTTTCTAGCACTCTTTATTACTTATTGTATTCATTTCTATGCTTGGTCGGCTCAGGAGATTTTTATGGCTTAGCATATGTGCTGATTCCTTAAGTTTTCGTATTTTCCAGTGATGCTCCTGTCTATTATTTCAACCTGATCTAACATGGGGCAGTGATCTCCCTGTTCCCTCCATATGTGGTCAGCTATGCCTTATTTTTCTATTTCCCCTTGTGTTACTGCTTTATGATGTTCTTGCAGTCTTATCTTAAGCAAGTGGCTTCTTTCTCCTTTGTATTTCTAAACACAGCTGCATGTGATGGCATATAATATGAGAACCAGTAATAAGGAGTGCTAGAGAAAAGCAATAAATAACAACAAAAATTGCAATATAAACTCTGGTAAAAAATGCTATAATAATAACAAAAACTTGCAATATGAGCACTGGTAAAAAATGATGCTGAGACATTAGGTTTATAAGTCCCAGAAATTCATATACAGATGTCCTCAAGGACACATGACTCAATGGATAAAGATGTTAGCAAGATCCAGTGACTAGATTGTGAGTTTAATACCAGGCCACAGCAATGGTAAACCAAAACTTGAAGAGATGAGTTAAAGGGAAATAACTGAAGCATCTGGAAGAGACATGGCATGTGGAACTAGAACAGTCTACCCCCATGGATGATAATAAAGGATTCTGTTTGAAATTCCAATTATTAATTACAACGGCCGAAATCTTGTGAATATGGCAATGAAGATGAGGATAACAGTCCGAATAATGTAAATAATACAAGTAATCATAATACCTTATCTCAGTGATATATATATATATATATATATATATATATATATATATATATATATTGTCATTCACAGACAGACTGTTTCGCTGTATCACAGCTCATCAGTCTGGTTACCTCTAGCTAGGATTGAAACCTGGTTGAATTGGCGTCTGTTGGAGATTTTACCCATAAGCCGTTGGCACACACCAGGGAAGAAGGTGAATTTAAGTGTATTTTTAGATAAACACACAGTGATTGAGAGAACTTGATTCGATTTACCAAAGAGCCATGCATTATTAGCCGTAATTTTCACTGTTTATAAACCTATATATATATATATATATATGTGTGTGTGTGTGTGTGTGTGTGTGTGTGTGTGTGAAAATATATAGAAAATAGGAAAGAACTTGTTAGGTAAATAATTCAAAGTTCTTTAGTATTTTTGTTATTATTTTTAAAAAACTGCTTGATACAAAAGTAGAGGCTAAATATAATTATTTATTTAAAAATATGATTCTAAACGCTACATAAGAGTTCTCATGTTTCAAAACAAGAGCCGAAAACTTCAATATAATTATTTGAATTAAATTGATTTAAAGTACCAAGTGCTGTTCCATCTTCAAGTGGAATTTTTTTTTGAATAACTAATTCTTGAAATTTACATGTTTTTATAAGCATATTCATTATTAAAACTAAAATTACTATGGTAACAGCTAGAGCAATTATTTAAAAAATATATGCTTATAAAAATGCATAAATTTCAAGAATTAGTTATTCCCCCTCCCAAAAAAAAATTTCGCTTGAAGATGGAACAGAGCTTGGTACTTTAATTCAATTTAATTCAAAATATTATATTATAGTTTATATTGAAGTTTTCGGGTCTTGTTTTGAAACATGAGAACTCTTATGTAGTGATGGAATCATATTTTTAAATAAATAATTATATATATATATATATATATATATATATATATATATATATATATGGTGCAATGGATAAATTGTCTAAATTATGCAAAAATAACATTGATATCTTTTTTTAACAGATATATTTACCAAAATTACGCAAAAAATATCTTGGAATACTAAAAAGTAAATTTATTCAATAAAACCGCCATTGGCTTCAACCACAGATACCAAATGACTTTGGAATCTCCTGTAACTCTTCTGAACAGTCGCCTTGTTTATGTTGGTGAATGCTGCCATAATCTTTACCATTGTTTGTCTCTTGCTCATCTGTGCCCCATGCATAATGATGAAAGGGGTTGCAGTTTGTGGAGTTAGGTGGCCAGACATAAGGGATGATGTGGTTGTTGAAATTGTCTGACAGCCATTATAGCTTGTGTAGCATGGTGCAAAGTCCTGTTGCCAGACATTGGGTCTTCCAACTGCTACCCTCTTGACACAATGCAGCATTACCTCCTCAAGGCACTTGATGTAGGCCTCCGTGTTAGGTCTGAGGCCTCACCAACAAATTCAGGAGTTCTTTTTTCACCTGAATGATCAGAGTGAGTTTTTCGAGCTGACATACCTTCACAATCCCCATTAGATTTTCAACTCTTTTTGAATCTTCAGCGCTGTCATCAGATTGACACCAAAATGCTCTGAAATGTTCATGTTGGAGCTTTCAGTGTGAATGCCAAACAGTACAGCATGCCGTTTCCAAATTTATGGTGGCGTGAATTGTGTCATGGTGCTCTTTTTCTCACAGGCAGTGTCCAACTGACCCTACTATACTGTGCAGTTGATGAAATCAAAAACAAACAATGCACATGCACAAAATTAAAAATATAAAATGGTGACAATTTACCCATTGCACCCTGTATATATAAATACACACACACACACACACACACACATATATATATATATATATATAATATTTTTATTTAATTTTTAATATATATGCACAAAAATTGAGGCAGTACCAGCAGCTTATGTCTGTCATTTTTTGCCAGCAGTTTGAAATAATTATCCAGTTTAAAAAGTCTTACAATGATATCTTTTGATGGAGATAATCAACAATGAAGGCAGGCAGCCATCATATATATCTATCTATCTATATATATATATATATATATATATATATATATATATATATATATATATATAATTCCTGAAAAACATGTCAAACTTATAGTTTATTACAGAAAATGGAAAACTGCAAAACCTCTTGTCAATTATCAAAATAAACCCATGAAATCTAAACTGGCAGTGACCAATATAGTGTATCAATTTCACTGCCCAGTACAACACAACACTGTGTTTATTGCCATAAAGCAATTACCTATATTGGACATACAACCACCTCCTTAAGTAGATGTCTCACATGTCACTTATCAGTGCAAAGTCCCATAAAAAAACATCTATCAACACATCATCTACAAGAACCCTTAAGAAAGATACTTGTTGGAAGCACTAGGGTCTTTTATAAAAAACTTCTGAAAACACCTTATTATAAGAGAGTCCCTATATATCAAACAGCTCTCCCCTACTATAAACCTTATCTTGTTTAACAATGGTAATAGAGTACTGAAAGTCTTTAAAATAGAAAGTCACCTACTCAAATTTCAGCCATGCCCAACAATTGACGGCTCAGAATAATGTTCTTACTATAATTCAGGAATAATATATCTCACACTGTCAAAACATGAAAATACACTAACAACAACAAAAACAACAACACACCCCTTCATTGAAAATGGCTAAAGAAGTTATTGAAAGCACTTGGGATAATGGACGATATTGACAGTTTTTATACTTCCTCACTTTCAGCAAGTGAAAAAATGTAACAACACTGGGAAAACTAAGTAAAATGAAAAAAAAAATAATAAAAATTTGTTTGTCTGTCATATTGAACAAAAAAATGTTTAAAAGAAAGTTTGCTGCTCAAATATACATTAATAAGTGTATAATATATATGAGTACATATACTATAATATTGTTAATAATAGATGAAACAATTTTATAAATGTACTTACTTTCAAATACAGGTTCTTTTATGTGCTATGACCCTTCGGGATGCTGGTGATAATGGCTCTCCACAATTTCCTGTCACTTGAAGCTGCAAACAATGCTTGACTCTTTACATCTGTTCACCCAAACTCATTTGCTAGGTCTCTTGCTGTTTCCATTTGCCTCTGCTGCCCTCATTATTCTGTGTCGTGCCAGAAGGTTGTTCTTATTTGAGTCCATGCTTCCTATCTACAAATCTACCATTTAATATCCATAGAAAATCCCATATTGCATTGTTAAATATTTGAGCTTGACAACTTGACAAGAAGTAAGAGGGTACAAATGAAAATTTTGAATTGATAACTTTCCCATTTCACTGAAACAGCCATTAAGCACTTCTAATTTAAATGATATGTCCCAAATGGGCATAGATAACTCTCTTACAGTGCTCATTTTACTCATAGACCTAGAGGTGACTTAGTAATTAAGCACTTAAAATTACTCTCTGGCAATATGATATGCCACACAGTAATAATAATAATATCCCATCCTTGGGGAATGAACAAAATGAGGGGAGAGTTCTATAAAATTTATACCAAACTATTTTATTAATTGCTCTTATTAACTAATCAACTAATGGAAAATTCAAGATGAGCACCCCTATTATGCAACTCATATTTCAGTTGCATTCCATTCACGCCGACTGCATTTTAATCCTTTTGTCATGTTTGATTACAAGTAGAACAGCTTTTCTCAAGATGAGTGACATTTGTACAGAGAGCTGATTTTTTAAGATTTTTATATACATGTATGCAATTTTTGGACAATAAATGTTATGCTTTTTTACTGGGCATTCTCTATTTGATTAATTGTTCTTATTAACTAATCAACTAATGGAAAATTTCAAGATGAGCATGATCCCCATCATGTCACTTGCATTTCAGTTGCATTCCATTCATGCCGGCTGCGTTTCATTGCTTTTGTTGTGTTTGATTACCAATAAAACCATTGTCCTCATACAAGCAATGTTTGAACAAAGACTTGTGTTTTTGTATTTTTTATACTTGATGTATTATATTGTTCTATGACACACGTGATCAGTAGTCAACTTCTGCCTGTTTCTTAGTTTACTGTCTGCTTTATATTTCTTCTACTAAACATATGCAAATAGGTACAATTCTATTTACCTATCTACTACAATATTTGTATTCAATTTTTAAACATAATTTATTCACATCTATATTGTTATACTCACAATGTTTCAATCATTGTACACTTTGGACTTCTTCACAGGTCTGTCTTATTATATGGTTTGCTATTTAAACCAGCATCCTTATCTTGATTGTTATATTCACCATTTTTCAAACATTGTACACTTTGGCCTTCTTCAGGGGGGGGTCTGTCATTATATGCTTTGCTATTTAAACGAGCATCCTTATCTTGACTGTTATACTCACAATGTTTCAATCATTGTACACTTTGGCCTTCTTCAGGGGGCGGGGGCTCTGTCTTATTATATGCTTTGCTATTTAAACCAGTATCCTTATCTTGGTTGTTATACCCACAATCTTTCAATCATTGTAATTGCTGGCCTTCTTCTGGAGCCTTTCATTATATTTTTTTTTTAAGCATTTCATCCCAATAAGGCGGGAAGCCACTAGTACACAGGGGGTTACAGAGTGGGAGTGAGAGTAAAGAGGTGTGATGGAGGAAAGGATGAAGAGAAGGGCAGGGAATTGGTCAGGGCATCTGGAGATGTTGATTGACATTATATTTGAATAGTTGGAGATTATTGCTATCAAGGAAACAAGTATTAGGTTGGTGCAAAAATTATGTCGTTTTCTCACATAGTAACATGTGAGAAAACGACATTATTTTTGCACCAACCTAATAATAGGAAGGGAATTCCACAGACGGGAGGTGCGAGACATGAAGCTATTGGAGTAGAAGAGATGGCCACATATAACCATTTCAACAGTGAAAGGGTGGGATCGTGATGCCAGCCTAGTAGCACGCTTAAATTCATGCAGTCTGGGAACTAGTGAAAGTAGCTCGTCAGAGCAGTTACCATGAAAGTATTTTTAGAAAAGACAGAGAGAGGTGACGGTACGACTGAAGATGAGATGCCAGATCAGATGCCAACCACATTGCTTATCCGTTTCTGGATCTTGTTGAGGACCTTAAGGCGAACAGCGGGGGCACCAGACCATGTATGGCAGCAGTATTCCATGTAAGGGTGAATGGTTGATTTGTAGATTTAAAGGATGGACTCAGGTGAGAAAAAATTTTTGGCAGGACACAGGGAACCAACTTTCCTTGCGATAGATGAAGCTACTGATTTAATGTAGTTGTTCCATCTCAGGTCAGTGGACAGTGTGAGACCAGCAGTTGTAAGGAGGTGCTCTCGTGGAGTTGAGCATCAGACATTCTAATGGGTGGCAGGGATGGTTCCCTGTGGTATAGAGAACAGTTTTGTTTTAGAGACATTAAAGTTAACCAGCCAATTCCTGCCCCAGTCTACAACCAATTGGAGGTCCTTTTCAAGACTAACGGCCAGGTTAGTTTTGTCAGTGATACCAGATTTGCTATTGAGGCAGGAGTAAATAGTAGTGTCATCAGCATAGATGCCTACTTGGGAACTGAGGACAACAGGGAGATTGTTAATGAAGATAAGGAACAGACTAGGATCCAGGATAGAGCCTTGGGAAACACCTGCATTCATGAGAAAGGAACTGGAAGTGAATCCATTAAGGATGAACTTCATTATATGGTTTGACAGGAATGATTGTATTAAGTCAAATAATCGACCTGAAATTCCATAACCCTTAATCTTACAAAGGAGGCTGGCATGCCAGACCCTATCAAATGCTTTAGAGATATCTAGATCCACAGCATGAGCTTCCTCATTATTGTGGAGTGCTTGGTAAACAATTTCAATTATGGACGTGAGCACATCAGCTGTAGAACATGCAAAGCAAATTATTGTACACATTGGTCTTCTTCAGGTGTCTGTCTTATATGATTTGCTATTTAAACCAGTATTCACATCTTGAATCTGATGCTAACAACGTTTCGGCTATTATGCACTCTGGCTTTACTCAGAGGTTTGTCTGATTATATGCTTTGTTATTTAAACCAGCATTCCCATCTATATTCTTATACTCAAAACGTTTCATCCATTGTACACTCTGGCCTTCTTCAGAGGTCTGTCTTATTGCTTCCATACACTTCAAATTTCAAATCAAATTATTCAATTATTCTGCTTCCTATGCTTCAGGGATATTTCATATCAGTTAATACTCACCAGTCTTAGCCATCTTTACATCATTTCTCTGTTTCATTGACTGAACTGGGGATATAAGTCTTTAGCACTACCAAACACAGGGATTGAACTCAAAACTGCCAGGGAACCAGGTATCTTTTAACTAATACTTTAATCCCCTAGGAGGTATAATTAATGGTCCTTTCATCTCTTAATTAAATTTGAAGGGGTACAACAAATCAAAATGTCAGGAGCATAACAACCAAGATGAAGATGCTTACATTCTTTTCAGTGTTGAAAAGCAACGTTCTGGCTCTGATGTAGCCATGGGAATTATCAAGAGGATTTTTATCAGTTTCGTAATTTCACTGGGAGAAACATCAAGATTATTCTCCAAGATAAATTCCAGCAGCTCCATTAATTTGCAATATTCCTGCATATTGGGTCTACAGGGTGATTCAAAAGTCTTGTCAGCTCCTAGCAGTATTGTCCTCTTTGGAGGAGCTGGTTTGCTGAATCTTGCAGTGAATTCCCGTCGTACATCCTTCATGCTTTTGCCAGAATGCACATGATCATGTGTTCATATACTTGCAAGCAGCCTCTCTTCCAAACTGTAGGAGCTCATGTCAGCCATCTTTAAATAGAAAATTACATAATGTAGGGGTGACATGACTTTTGGACCACCACAATAGAATATTTTTAGTTCAGGTTCAAGCTTTTCTTTGTCAGTCATGAAATATGCTTCAGTGGTCAGTAATATCTTTTCTGTAGGTAGTTCATCCTTAAAACTAGTGAAGTTTTCTAGTTGAACAATTTAGCAGCTACTAAGTGAAAGAACATTTGTCCATTATATCATCACATATGAAGTCACAGACTTTTGGGCACCTCGAGGTGGTGTAATAGAAAGCTTGTCTCGTTATAACAATTATGACTGAGTAGCGAGTTCAGTTCTCACTGGGTGCCCCCTACTTTCGGCCTTGTGCCACATCTAAGCTATGCCTGGAAAATCAATATGAAGTCACAGACTTCCTTTGCTTCTGCCATGAGTGTCTTTGAAGGATTCTCACAGTACTTTGAGTTCATTATTTCTAAAATAGCAGTTTTGAAATGTATTATATATTCACTGACTTTAAACACTAATTTCTTGAGATTGCATTTGGTTGTAAATTACTTCAAGATGAGGTATAATCTGATGAAAAACCTCTAACCAAAATATGAAATTATTATCATTCAGGTTTTGTAGTTTGATGTTTGATCTGTATTTGATGTTGACTGAATTTCAGTAAGACAGCTTTTTAAAGGTTGCAAATTTTCATGAACTCTGTTCATGGTCTGTATGTTAATATTCCACCTTGTAGAGGATGAACGTGCAATGCTGATGTCCATTTGCTTCTTGAGAATGGCCGTTATTTATTCTAATTTCTATTTGAAATACACCACTATTTTGCTTTCTGGAATTAGAAAATTTAATCCTTTAGCTTTCTGTTAAAGATAAAATGAAAGCTTCAAGAAAGATTTTTCATTTATGAAAATTCATTTAAACCTTAGGTATAGCAAATTATTGGATATGTAACATTAGGCATAATCTGATGAAAACATGAAATTATCCTCATTCAGGTATTGTTGCTTCTGCAATGCTGTTGATGTGTATTTGATGTTGACTGAATTTCAGTAGGGCAACTTTTTAAAGGTTGCAAATTTTTATGAACTCTATTCACAATCCATATGTTAAAAGTTCCACCTTGTAAAGGATGGACATGGAATGCTGATGTCCATATGCTTCATGAGAATGGATACATGTTGTGGGGATCTTGAGAAGAATGTTGGAATAACCAAAATAGTAGAGGAAAATATTCTTGTATTCCGTGTAATACTTGCTGTATTTCTGATTATTAAATTAAGTTGATGTGCTTAACAATGAATGAAATGTGCACTACTATAAACTGCTTTTATTTTACCTTGAATTCCTCCTTTTCTACCTTTCATGACATTTGCACCATTAAATGTCTGAGCTATCAGTTTTTGTTCCGAAACATTTGTTGTGTCATCAGTCAAGACAGCTACATACAAAGCTTCCCTAGTTCCTGTCCTTATATTATATTATCATAGTTATTAAATTAAAAATGTAATTACTATGATGATATAATTATTTATTATGTTATCTCAGTTATTAAATTAATAAAATGCCATTATAGAGGTAACTCAATTTATAGTATTTTAAATTTTATGTTTTCAGAAAACATCTTCAAATATAAGGTTAAGTACCTAAAAAACATATTAGATAATTGCTTAAAATATTGCACTAAATTTAAAAAAAATATCTGTTTAAAAAATAAAAACAAACCATTTTTACTTAACCTGTCAACACCTTAGGCAGTCAATATATCGACTGAGACATGAGAATAACAGGGCCCCCTGGTTAAATGCTTTTATACATTTTTATGCTATAAGTAAGTAATATTTGTTTCAGAACAGATTAATTTAACGTTAAATTTGCTAATTTTCTGCAAATAATGTTTCAGAAATATACATTTTATTTTTGCAAGATTTTTAAAACTGAGAATTAACATTTGTTTCAAATATTTCAAAATGGCTGTTATTTATTCTATTTCTATTTGAAATACACCACTATTTTGCTTTCTGGAATTAGAAAATTTAATCCTTTAGCTTTCTGTTAAATGTCTGAGCTATCAGTTTTTGTTCACTTCCTTGAAGGGTTATGTCTAATTGTTCTAGAATATATTTTGATATGCCATCTGCAGTTTGATTTTCTGGGATAAAGAATCCCCAAGAACACTCAAATATTTCTTCACTCAACACATATTGTTGAACAATGACCATTTGTGTGTGTTCTGAAACATCTGTTACGTCATCAGCCTTGATGTCTACAAATGAAACTTCCCTAATATCTGTCCTTATCTCTTCCTGGTATATTTGTAGTAGGCAGTCAAATATCTCATTCTGAATGGTCTTAGGAATGCCTTTGAAAACTGTTGTAATGGAATGCTCCACTCTCCCTATCGCCTATTGTGGAATGATTATATTAGTAGATAAATATATAGTATGCACAAGATATACTTGGTGAACTTGCTTTGACAATTAGTTGGAGATTCGTCTCCAGCTGTGGTGGTTGAACTCTCTATCATCGGGCAGAGAAGAACCCAGACAAGGCTATGCCAAAGGGCAGAGTCTTGTCTGGGGTGGTAGACAGCTACCTGACCCCATGTATATGGGGTCTATGGGGAAATTTTGCCCGGGCCTATGGGCTTGGTTTTGCCTCACATTAAAAAAGGCCTTGTGCCACATCCTGCTTCATGGGGAGGTAAGATAAATATCCTTGCTTGGTGAATTACCAGCCAATTCCCTGTCTTTCAGTAGTGTATTCTCTTTTACAATAAACCTCTCTTTCTTTCATCTATGCCCATCTACGGAACATATTGCTGTTCCTTTCACTTGAGTACCACCTTTGGCTGTTTGTAACCTTCTTTAAGGATACAACAAAAATTATACTGGTTTCTAAGCCTGAGCTTTTCTCAACACAATTTGAATGTAGACTCACTTTGAAGAAGATAGCAAACACTAGGTTAAGAGTAAACAACTGTTTAAATAGTCAAATTCCCTAAAGTTTTGGAAGCATCTAGTATTAGGTTGGTGCAAAAATAATGTCGGTTTTTGACGTTAAAAAATACGTCAAAAACCGACATTATTTTTGCACCAACCTAATACGTTCACCTGTACACATATAATATGTCTATAGTCATATTATGAACATGCATTTGAAGATACATACAAGTTGGTGGTATAACTGTTATCAGTATAGAAAATGGTTTTGTGATTGATTCATTCTTTTTTATGGCTTATCAACCCTTTGAGGTTATTTAAAGCCAGAAAATATTTTTAGATTGTAAAAATTTTTTAAGATAATAATGTTTTAGTGATAGTCTTTTTTTTTTTTTAATCTTTTCATGCTAAGCAAGGCGGGGATACCATTAGTACGCAGGGAGTTACAGAGAGTGAAAGTGAGAGTAAAGAATGAATATAGGGGAGAATTGAGGAAAGAACAAAAAATGAATGGGATTCAAGAAGACAGAAAATAGCGATTAATATTGCATTTAAATTTTTGAAGATTGTAGTTATCAGAGAAGCAAGTAAACAGAAAGTTGTTCCATAGGTGGGAAATGTAAGAAAAGAAACTGTTGGAGTAGAAGTGGCAGTTGCATTTAACTATTTCAACAGCAAAAGGGTGGGACCTAGATGCCAATATAGGTGTGTGTGTGTGTGTGTGTGTGTTTTCTGTTTGTGTGCATGTGTCTGTATATGTGTGCATGTGTTTACTGTTTGTGTGTATTTCTATGTTTGTGTATGTGCATCTGTTTATGTGTGTGTGTGTATATATATGTGTGTGCTTTAGTGAAAATCGAAGATACCATTATTTCTGGTATTATCCAAAAAAAATATTTATTTTCTTGGTTTTGGTGAAGCAAAGAGAAGGCAATGACAATATTAAAGTTATTCGTGTTGCAGATGACTAAGAGAGAAAGAATGGTTTTTAAAAAATCTGATTCGTTTATACATAAATTTTTTTCAATGTGTTTTTTTCCTTTTTTAGTTGCTATTCTTTTATCTTTAAGATGTGTGGAACCTTTTCTCAAAAATGAGGAAACAAAATGAGATCCTTTTCTGATGGGATTTTCAGAAACAGTATTGTATCTATTACCAAAGGTGATGCTACCTTGTTATTGACTTGAATCACCTTTCAGTGATCGAATACATTCACCAGGTGGCATTATTACCTGAACCAATCCACTTTAGAAATGTGACATAAAGCACTTTTAAAGAATGACGTTTTCTCCTCTACCTTTTATGCTTTTCACATTCTGAAGAGCGTGTCTTCTGCTTTGTACATGATTCTGCTTGTATTTAAGTTGCGTTCAGAAAAGAAAAGAAAAGAAAAGAAAAGAAAAAAGGCAATGATTTGAAATGTGAGAAAAATCTTTTTAAATGATTAAATGAAAACTCGAGGAGAAAAGGCCGTGGAAGATTTGAAAACATAAAAAGGTGGAAAATAATGAATGTAGAAAAAACAAATGAAATATGAGAATAAGAGGGGGAATAAGCAGTGGTGGGTAAGGGTTTAATACGGAGAGATAAGGGGTGGGGAGGAATAATAAAGAATGAAGAGACAAAAGAAAATAAAAGACAGAACAAAGAAACAAATTCAAAAAAGAAACATTTTAAAAATGAAGGAAAGGAAAATTGAAATATAGTCACATCGAAACAATATGCAAAATGATAATAAAGACATACAAATTACTCTTATATATATATATATATATATATATATATATATATTTGGTTGGATAAATATCGCGCATATAATATATAAATAATTATATATATATATATTTATTTATATTTATATACACACACTTTTCACACACACATATATATATATATATATATATATATATATATATATATATATATATATATATATATATTTAAAATATGACAGATGCATGAGGAATAGAACTTTGTATCAGCCTCTTTTCTTTTTAACAGAGACCAAAATACTCACCTGAGATTAATTTCAATATGCACATAGGTATAAATTTTTCAGGTTATTCTTTCATTATTTATACATTGCTTTTATTTAAACTTCAACTTTTTCTTTTAAATCCAACCACTAATGTTTGTCATTTCTCTCCTGGAAAACCTTCACCAATATTTTGCAAAATATATTTTGGTTACTTTTTGTTATTATTATTCAGCATGGAATAAAACAATTATATTTCTTTTTGTACCCTTTGGCATCCTTTAGTCCAAAAAAAAAAAAAAAAAAAAAATTAACAATTTGTTAATAACTTCTAATCCTAGCAAGAAAAGAACTCAAGAATTTCTTTTTTTAGCTTTTTGACATATTAGATAATTATTAGCAATTAGCATTGTAGTGATAAAAAAAAAAAAAAAAAAAATGATAGAATTACTTACATATAAACTGGCACTTCTGTGAAGGATCAGACTTTCTTTGACTGACCTTTACCCTTGAATCAAAATATATAATCAATTCTCCTCTTCCAGTTATAATGGAAACCAGAGATTCTAACACTGCAAAAACACCTCATTGCACTAAATTTGGGAGTGTTGGTGGATACTGACGTCACTGTGATAGTGGTTGTGAGGACTGGGTAATTACTGAGACATTTAGAAATATGTGTCACACCACATTAAAAACAACTTTGGGTCAAATCCGACTCTCTTGGTGCTTAAATACTGTGCTCCTTTCTGGATCAGAGTGTAGTATCTGTTCTCTCTTCTTATTAGGTTGGTGCAAAAATAATATCGTTTTCTCACATATGTTACCATGTGAGAAAACGATATTATTTTTACACCAACCTAATAAAATGATGAGGAAAGCCTGGTCACGGGGATTCCAGCCATACTGCAGCACTTTCCTTATTGCACTAAAGATGAACGGTTGATGGATACTGATGTCAACATGACAGGGGTCACAGGCCAGGCAATTTTGGCCCATATCTACAGGACTGCATGGTGCATATTAAGTCGATCTCATGTCACATCCAACCACCATGAGGGGGATAGGTAAAAAGAGAATCAAGGTTTAATTTCCTGACTCTTTAGTTTAGGATCAAAGTGTAGTCTCTGTCTTCAGGTGGAAAAACTGCATTTTATATCTCAATTGTGTCTTTGTCTTCAGTCAGAATGCAACTAAAAAAAATATTTTGAGGTGCCTGATCCCAGGAAACAGCTGTCTGTGGCAGCACTGCCCTCATTGCACTAAAGAAGGGTTATCAGTAGTAATACCAATGCCAGCACAAGTAAATACTAAGTCTAGTATCTGAGCAGATTGTGAAGTGTATCAGTTGCTGATTGATTCATTACTGCATGCACAGAAAACGAATCAGGAAAAGTGAGAAAAAGAGAAATAAAGTGTGAAGAATGAAAATTAGAGGGTAAGTAAGAAGAGTAGTGGATAAGTAAGAAAAGTAAGGGGTAAGTAAGAAGAGTAGGGGATAAGTAAGAAAAGTAAGGGGTAAGTAAGAAAAGTAGGGGGTATGTAAAAAGAGTATGGGGTAAGTAAGAAGAGTAGGGGATAAGTAAGAAAAGTAAGGGGGAAGTAAGAAGAGTAGGGGATAAGTAAGAAAAGTAAGGGGTAAGTAAGAAGAGTAGGGGATAAGTAAGAAAAGTGGTGGGTAAGTAAGAAGAGTAGGGGATAAGAAAGAAAAGTAGGGGGTAAGTAAGAAGAGTATGGGATAAGTAGGAAAAGTAGGAGGGTAAGTGAGAAAAGTAGGGGGTAAGTAAGTAGAGTAGGGGATAAGTAAGAAAAGTAGGGGATAAGTAAAAAGATTAGGGGTAAGTAAGAAAAGTAGGAGGGTAAGTAAGAAGAGCATGGGATAAGTAAGAAAAGTAGAAGGGTAAGTGAGAAAAATAGGGGGTAAGTATCATGAGTAGGGGATTAGCAAGAAAAGTAGGGGGTAAGTACGAAGAGTAGGGGATATGTAAGGAAAGTAGGTGGTAAATAAGGAGAGTAGGGAATAAATATGAAAAGTAGTGGGTAAGTAGGAAGAGTAGAGGATAAGTGAGAAAAGTAGGGATAAGTAAGAAAAGTAGGTGTAAAGTAAGAAGAGTAGGGGATAAGTAAGAAATGTGGGGGTAAGTAAAAAAATTAGGGGGTAAGTAAGAAAAGTAGTGGGTAAGTAAGAAGAGTAGGGATAAGTAAGAAAAGTACGGGATAAGTAAAAAGATTAGGAGGTAAGTAAGAAAAGTAGGAGTGTAAGTAGCAAGAGTAGAGGATAAGTAAGAAGAGTAGGGGATAAATAAGAAAAGTAGGGGGTAAGTAAGAAGAGTAGTCGATGAATATGAAAAGTAGAAGGGTAAGTAAGAAGAGTAGGGGATAAGTAAGAAATGTGGGGGTAAGTAAAAAGATTAGGGGGTAAGTAAGAAAAGTAGGGGGTAAGTAAGAAGAGTAGGGGATAAGTAAGAAAAGTAGGAGGATAAGTGAGAAAAGTAGGGTTTACGTAAGAAGAGTAGGGGATCAGTAAGAAAAGTAGGGGGTAAGTAAAAAGATTATGGTGTAAGTGAGAAAAGTAGGGGGTAAGTAAGAAGAGTAGAGGATAAGTAAGAAAAGTAGGGGGTAAGTATAAAGAGTAGGGGATAAGTAAGAAAAGTAGGTGGTAAGTACGAAGAGTACGGGATAAGTAAGGAAAGTAGGGGATAAGTAAGAAAAGTGAGGTAAGTAAAAAGATTAGGGGTAAGTAAGAAAGGTAGGGGGTAAGTAAGAAGAGTAAGGGATAAGTATAAATGTCTACAAAGACAAAAGATAACTGTCTGATCCTCGCAAAGTGCTTGTTGAGCAAGTTGAAATATCAACAGCCTGGAATGCTTTATTCTGTCCCTAATGAGAAAAACTTAAATGTCAACCGAAGGAATGACAAAAGATTATGCAAAGACCCTAACGTAAAGTTTCCGTCAACTGTGATGCTTCTGGTAGTCGTGAGCAACGAGGGAAACGTCATGTTTCCTCAATTCTTTATTCAGGGCCTAAGGGTCAATGCTGCTGACTATAAGATGGTGTTTGAAAGGGTTTGGGGCCTGGGATAGAAAGCGTGATCTAAGGAAAATCACACACCTACCAACAAGACTCTGCACCGTCTCATAATGCCAAGACGTCCCAAGAATCGATGAGTTACAATTTCCACGATCACACCACCCGAAACATATTGCATCCTAGCTTTCCAACCCTTATAACGCCATAAAATCTCTGAAGTCCACCATAACTTGCACAATGTTCAAAATAGATACAGATCATCTGATTTGGGCATGTCAGCATTTCAGAACGTTGTATTGAAGCAGTTATCGAGGTTAAAGGCGGATCTATTAAGTAGATACGCCAGGAAGAGTCTCGAGATAATTCAGATCAATTCTTTTTCAAATAAAGCTCGTCTTTCATGACATTTCTCTTTTACTAAAATTCATGCAAATGTCCTCAAAGTACTGAGCAATCCAGTATTTATCATAAATTTCCGTTACGCGTGAAACGAAATCACGTGTTTAAACACCACCCATTGAAAAACGCTAAGAACTTTTTTCCAACCGAATATTTACAATCAGAAATAGACAGTTGAAATCTCAGACCCATCTAATGAGGAAAGAGCCTATGGAGAGTTTGACATTCATAATACTAACTGAAGGAAAGATCAACAGGTGAAACAATGGTGAACCTATTTTAAAAGCTTGTGTGAATGGATGACAGAACAAGAATTAAGGATCAACGTTTACGGGGAAGAACAAAAAACAGGAAATTGTAGAGTGCCATGATTTTATTTATCTGTCTCCCTCCACTAGGGCAAGATGTCACATGAGGTTTTTCTTTTATATTTGGAGCCATACGTGTACATAAGGGTCAAGAACAAATGATTTCACAGTACCTGTGACCATTGTCACTTTGGTGCCAATATTACACTTTGTTGCCGCTGGGTTTGAATCCCAGAAGCACGTGCCTTCTCCAATTTAAGAGAAGAACTGATAGCACACTTTGATCCCAATTCGAAAGCCGAGAAGCGATAGAGATCCATGATCGTCTACATTCTGAAGTATTTGAAAATCTACTTTTTTTGTAGTTATTTTTGTTTATCGTTTCAAATGATCTCATGAGCAATATATTGATTTTAATAGATTTGATGTCTTTTTTTTCCATTGCGATATAACGCTAAATCTCTATATAGCAGTGTAAACTGGACAATCTCTTCATCTGTGAAGAGATTGTCCATCTTTCACTGTTACATAGAAGATTTAGCATTATATTGCAATGGGAAGATTGGAAGTGACAAATATGTGCTTCTACCCAGGGCTGTCTTAGCAGCATTATGAGCCCCTGGACAAACCAGTGTTCTGGGGCTCCTTCGACAACCACTCACGGGAATAAAAAGTAAATGATCAATAATATTAAACATATATTTATTTTACTGGCACTTCAACAAAACTGGTTTTAAAACATTAAAAACATGCTATACAGCAGAAAATAATCAACATTAGATCCTTTGCTCCATGAGAAAAAATGGAGATTAACATCAAGAAACATTCCACAGGTTCACAGCCTTCAGTATATCAGACAGTTAATGTCAGTTAATCTATATGTGAGATGTCTGGAGTGGGCTCTACATTTATTGAAAATTACTTTTTACTTCTTCAAGAATAGTACAAAGAAACCGTTGTCCCATTAGTTAATTAAATTCCTCACAAATATTTGCAGATATGACGGATTCCCTTTTCCAGGATTTTCATACATTTTGAGATGTTCTTCAAAGAAAGGGACAAATCCGCTCATCAGCTGTAGTATACCTAAATAATTGCTATTTTTTGCTGGCCGAATATATTCTGATTTTCTGGAGACAAGAAAGCGAATTACAGAAGCCACACGTGCTAACACTTTATGCTAATATTCCTGCTCTGAGCGATGTTGCGCAAGTAAAAAAGAATCTCCATCTTTATGCCTTATCAAATATGTTGTCATGCACTTTCGATTATGTTCTCCATTTTTATGTTCTACAATAACATTGATGTGCTTCCAGTCATTGAACCTCGATGAAGCAAATGGAGATTCTTTATTGAACAACAGGTGAAATACATTGCAGTACAAGCGACGTTGGGATAGTGAATAGAGAAGCCATTCACATTTTACACACTCGCCATTCTGCAGTTCACGTTTGAAAATATTGTTTGATGAATATCTTGCCTTCATATTCTCTACTCCAGCTGTTTTATACACTCTGCGTGAGTTTGAAAAGTAGGTATCATAATTCTAACATGATGAGGTCCCACTACGAATGCAGTTATCGTGTTAGTATCATTAATGTTCCAAATTCCTTGAACTGTCTCTTGGATTGCAAACAGTACTGTTAGAGATTTGGGTATTTCCTTTTGTAAAATGTCACCTACAGAAGGCAATGATCGTAGGTCTGCTAAAAACTGGAGATTGGTAGCAGGAATTGATGTAGATATGGATGCTATATGTAATGGAACAGTACTAGTGGCTGACATTTCAGGAGAGGATGCTGTATACGAAGGAATGGTATGAGTGGTTGTCGTTGCACACTCGTTGATATTAATTCATAAATATTGGTAAATATACTAAAATTACCGGAATTTTTCTCAATATACAAAAAATACTGAAATTTTGCTAAATATATTAAAAATACCGAAATATTAGAAAATATACTAAAAATACCGGATTTTGCTAAATATACTAAAAATACCAAAAATAAAATAACGGAATTTTGCTAAACATACTATGAATAGCGAAATTTTGGAAAATATACTTAAAATAGTGGAATGTCTGTAAATATACTAAAAATACTGGAATTTTCGTAATTATACTAAAAATAACGGAATTTTGCTAAACAGACTAAAAATGTCACATTTTTAAATAGACTAAAATTACCGGAATTTTGTAGATATACTAAAATTACCGGAATTTGTTAAATATACTAAAATTACCGAGATTTTGGTAAATATACTAAAAATACGGAAATTTTACTAAATTTAGCAGAATATCGGGATTTTTAGTATTAAAAATTCCGAAATTCTGCTAAATCTACTAAAAATACCGGAATTTTGGTCAATATATTAAAATTAACGGAATTTTGCTAAATATACTAAAATTACCGCAATTTTACAAAATATATTTAAAAAAATACCGGAATTTTCGTAAACACACAAAAAATATCGGATTATTGCTAAATATAGTAAAAATACCGGAATTTTGCGAAATATACTAAAATAGCAGAATATTGATAAACATATTTTCTATTCATGCTAAAAATACCAGAATTTTGCTAAGTATATTGAAAATGCAAGAATATTGGTAAATATACTAAAATTACTGGAATTTTGCAAAATGTAATAAAAATACCGGAATTTTGGTAAATATACTAAAAATATCGGCATTTTACTAAATAATCTAAAAATATTGGAATATTGCTAAATATACTAAAAATACTGGAATATTGCTGAATATACTAAAAATATCGGAATATTGCAAAATTCAGTAAAAATACTGGAATTTTGCGAAATATAATAAAAATGCCAGAATTTTGCTAAATATACTAAAAATAACGGAATATTGATAAACACACTAAAATTATCGCTAGTTCGGCAAATATACCATAAATATCGAAATCTTGTTAAATATACAAAAAATTCCGGAATATTGCTGAATATACTAAAAATGCCGGAATTTTGCTAAATATACTAAAAATAGCGGAATTTTGTGGAAAATACTAAACATAACGGAATTTTGCTAAATATACTAAAAATACCGGAATTTTGCAAAATATACTGAAAATGAAAGAATATTGGTAAATATACTAAAAATATCGGAATTTTACTAAAAATACTGGAATATAATAAATATACTGGAATTTTACTAAATATAATAAAAGAATTTTCAGTGAACATACAAAAATTCCAGAATTTTGGTAAATTTACTAAAATTACCGGAATTTTGGTCAATATACTCGAAAATGCCGGAAGATTGATAATTATATTAAAAATAACGGAATTTTGCTAAATATATGAAAAATACCCGGGATATACTAAAAATAAAGTAATTTTGATATATATACTAAAAATAACGAAATATTGATAATTATACTAAAAATACCGAAGTTTTGCTACATATACTAAAAATTCCAGATTTTGGTAAATATACTAAAAATACCGGAATTTAGAAAAATGTACTAAAAATACAAGAATATTGTAACTATACCAAAATTCTGGAAATTTGGTAAATATACTAATAATGCCGGAATATTGTTAAATATAATAAAAATACCCGACAATGGTAGATATACTAAAAATATCGGAATATATACTGATATGTCGGAATTTTGATAAATATACTAAAAATGCCGAAATTTTGCTAATATACCAAAATACCGGAATTTTGTAAATATCCTAAAAATACCATAATTTTCATTAAAAAAATACCGGAATATTTTTAAATGTACTAAAAATACTGGAATAGTACTAAATATACTAAAAATACCGGAATTTTTTAAATATAGTAAAAATAATGAATTTGGTGTAAATATAATAAAATACCGTAATTTTGGTAAAAATACTAAAAATACTACAATTTTGGTAAATATTAATAAAAATACCGGAATTTTGCTAAATACACAAAAAAGAACGGAATTTGGCTAAATATACTAAGACCACTGGAATTCGGCTAAGTACAATAAAAAAACTTGAATCTTAGTAAATATACTAAAATTACCGGAATTTGGCTAAATATACTCGAAAATGCTGTAATATTGGTAATTATACTACAAATAACGGAACTTTGCTAAATATATTAAAAATATCAGAATTTTACCGAATATACTAAAAATGCGGGAATTCAGGTAAATATACTAAAATTACCGGAAATTTGCAAAAAAATACGACAAATGCCGGAATTTTGCTAAATATAGTAAAAATGCTGGAATTTGCGAAATATACTAAAAATACTGGGATTTTGGTAAATAAACACGAAATACCGGAATTTTGTTAAATACTCTAAACTTACTGGAATATTGCTAAATGTACTAAAATTACCGGAATTTTGCTAAATATTCCAGAAATAACGGAATTATGGTAAATATTCTAAAAATACCAGAATTTTGCTCAATATATTAAAAATAGCAGAAATTTGGGCAATATAATAAAAATAACGTAATCATGCCAAATATGCTAATAATACCGGAATTTAGCTAACTATAATAAATTAACAGAATTTTGCGAAATATACTAAAATTTCTGGAATTTTGCCAAATGTACTAAAATTACTAAATATAAGACAAATACTGAAATTTTGCTAAATATACTAATAATGCCGGAATTTGCTAGATATAATAAAAATAATGGAGTTTTGATAAATATACTAAAATTAGCGAAATTTTCCTAAATATACTAAAATACCAGAATTTTTGTAAACATACTAAAAATACCGGAATTTTGCTAAATATACTAAAAATACCGAATATATAAAAATCTCGGAATTTTGATAAATATAATAAACATACGGGCATTCTGCTAAATATACTAAAAATATCGGAATTTTGACAAATATATAAATATATCGGAATTTCGATAAATGAATTAAAAATACCGAAATTTTGGTTAATATACTAAAAATACCGGAATCTTAGTAAATATAATAAAAATACCAGAATTTTGCTAAATCTACTGAAAATACCGTAAATTTGCTAAATATACTAAAAATGCCGTAAATTTTTAATTTAATAAAAAATACCGGAATTTTGGTAAATTTAATAAAAATACCGGAATATTGGTAAATATATTAAAATACAAGAATCCTGGTAAATGTAGTGAAAATACCGGAATTTTGCTAAATATACAAAAAATGCTGGGAGTTAGTTAAATATACTAAAAGTAACGGAAGTTTGCTAATTTACTAAAAAAGTACCGGAATTTTGGTAAATATGCTAAAAGTATCGCAATTTTGTTATAAAAAATAACTGGAATTTAATAGAGGACATCGAAATTTTGTAGATATACTAAAATACCGGAATTTCCGTTAACATATTAAAAATGCCGTATCTTAGGTAAATATACTGGAAAAAACGGAATTTTGGTAAATATACTAAAAAAAGTGGAATTGTACTAGATATATTCAGATTACCGGAATTATCTTAAGTATAATAAAATTACCGAACTCCTGGTAAATAAACTAATAGTACCAGAATTTTGCTAATATATTAAATTACCGAAATTTTGTAAATATACTAATATTACCGTAATTTTCCTTCATATACGGAAAATACCAGAATTTTGCCAATGTTGCTACATATACAGGAATTTTGCTTAATACACTAAAAAGATCGGACTTCCGGAAAATATAATAGAAATACCAGAATTGCGGTACATATACTGAAAATACCAGAATTTTGGTAAATATAGTAAAATTACCGGAATTTTGTAAAATATACTGAAAGTACTGGAAATTTGATGAATATACTAAAAATCCCGGAATTTTGCTAAATATACTAAGACGGGAATTTTAATAAATAGGCTAAAAGTACCGGAATTTTGGTAAATACACATTAAATACCGGAATTTTGCTAAATATAATAAACATACGGGGATTTTGTTAAATATATTAAAAATATCGAATTTTTGTATTAAATGTATAAAAATATGGCAATGCTGGCAAATATACTAAAAATAACGGAATTTTACTAAATACACTGAAAATACCGTATGCTAAATATACTGAAAATACCGGATATTTGCTAATTTACAAAATACTACCGGAATTTGGGTAAATGTACTAAAAATACCGGAACATTGATGAATAAATTAAAATGTCTGAATTTTCGTAAATATGGTTAAAATACCGGAATTTTTGTAAATATACTAAAGATCCCAGATTTTTGCTAAATATAGTAAAAATGCCGGAATTTGCTAAATATACGACAAATACCAGAAGTTTGCTAATTTACTAAAAAAATACCAGAATTTTGTTAGATATATTAAAAATATCGGAATTTTGCTAGATATAATAAAATTTCTAGAATTTTGTCAAACATACTAAAAATACTGGCATTTTGGTAAATATACTAAAAATACCGGAATTTTTCTAAATATACAAAAATAACCGGAATTTTGTAAATATACTAATATTACCTACATTTTGCTAAATATACTAAAAATACTGGATTTTCGGTCAATATACTAAAAATACCGGATTTCCGGTAAATATTCTAAAAATAACGGAATTTTGGTAAATATACTAAAAATAGAGGACTTTTGCTAAATATACTAAAAATACGAAAATTTTTATAAGTATATAAATGCCGATGTTTGCTACATATATTAAAAATGCGGGAATTTTGCTGACCATGCTAAAATAACCGGCATTTTTCTAAATGTATTAAAATTACCGGATTTTTGCTACATATACTAAAATACTGGAATTTTCGTAAATATACTACAAATTCCGGAATTGAGGAAAACATAATAAAAATACCGGAATTCTGACCATTACACTATGTACACTAATAAGTTTGTTAAGTATACTAAAAATACCGGAATTTTTGTAAATATACTAAAAATACCGGAATTTTGCTAAATATACGAAAATAACAGGAATATTGTAAATATTCTAATATTATCGGAATTTTGCTATATACAAAAACCTAGAATTTTGCTAAAAATACTAAAAATACCGCAATATTTCTAAATATACAAAAAATGGCGGAATTTTGATAATTATGCTAAAAATGCCGGAATGTTGTTTAAAAATACGGCAATTTTGGTCCATATACTAAAAATAAAGGTATTTGGCTAATTATAATGAAAATACTAGAATATTGCTAAATATGCTAAAATTACAGGAATTTTGCAAACTATACTTAAATTACTGTAATTTTGCTAAATATTCTAGAAATAACAGTATTTTGGTAAATATACTAAAAATAACGGAATTTTGCTAAATATATACTAAAAATACCGGAATTTTCGTAAATATACTAAAAATACCGGAACTTTGAGAATCACAATAAAAATACCGTGATTATGGCAAACATACTAAAAATACCGTAATGCAGCTATGAGAAAATTACTGCAATTTCGCTTAATATACTAAAATATCTAATATTTTGCTAAATAACTAAAAATAGCGGAATTTGCTAAATGTACTAAGAATACTGGAATTTTGTTAAATATACTGAAGTTACCGGAATTTTGCTTAATATTATAAAAATTCCGGAATTTTGCTAAATATACTAAAATACCGGAATTTTGCGAAATGTTGGAAAATGTCCTGAATTCTGGTAAATATACTAAAAATACCGGAATTTTGCTAGATATCCTTAAAATATCGGAATTTTGGTAAATATACTAAAAATATCTGAATTTCGTTAAACATACTAAAAATACCGGAATTTTGGTAAATATACTAAAAAATACCGTAATAATAGTAAATATACTAAAATTCCAGAATTTTGGTAAATGTACTAAAATTACCCGAAGTTTGCTAAAGATAGTAAAATTACCGGAATTTTTCTAAATATACTTAATATACCGGAATATTGGTAAATATACTAAAAATACCGAAATTTGGGTAAATAGAATATAAATACCGGAATTTTGCCAATATCTAAAAAATAACAGAATTTCCCTAGATATCCTAATATTTCCGGAATTTAGGATAAGATATGTATTTTGCTAAATATACTAAAAATGCAGGAATTTTGGTAAATATATTAAAATACCGGAATTTTGCTAAATATACTAAAAATACCGGAAATTGGTAAAAATACTAAAAATACCGGAATTTTTGTATATATAATATAAATACCGGAATTTCGCTAAATATCCTACAAATAACGTAATTTTGCTAGTTCTACCAGAATTTTCGGAATTTTGGTAAATATACTAAAAATGCCGGTATTTTACAAAATATACTAATAATACAGGAATTTTGGTAAACATACTAAAAATACCGGAATTTTGCTATTTATACTACAAATACCGGATATTTGCTAAATATACTCCATATACCGGAATAATGGTAAATATACTAAAAATAACGGGATTTTGCTAAATATATTAAAATTACTGGAATATTACTAAACATTCTACAAATAGCGGAATATTGGTACATATACTAAAAATACCTCAATTTTAGTAAATATATAGAAATATCCTAATTTTGGTAAATATACAAATAATACCGGAATCTTGCTCTATATACTAAAATTATCGAAATTTTTCTAAATATACTGAAAATACCGGAATTTTGGTAAATATCAAAATACAAGGATCTTAAAATGGAAATCTGAAAATGTGACATATGAGGATATCAATAATTTCAGTGGCAGTTGGAGCCCTCGCTTTGATTGGAAATCTTTCCGATAAACTGACGGAAGTAATTCCTCGTAGCCTTTCCCTTGAGGAATGCAAAATATTGTATTCCCAAGTACAGCTTTATTGTAAAATCTTTGTGATCTTTGGGTTTGATTTTTTACAAAAATGATCAGTGGAAAATATGAAGCTATTTCTGACCTTAGGTCTCTGGTTGGGACCCGGAAGGAAATGTATATACAACAGAAATCAAAGGAAATAATAATAAATATAAAATGATCAGTGGGAAATGTCATGAAGCCATTTCTGACCTTAGGTCTCTGGTTGGGAGCCGGAAGGAAATGTGTTTACAACAGAAATCAAAGGAAATAATAATAATAATTTTAATAATAATAATAATAATGACGGACTTATTTCAGCATCAAAAGAGTGGGAAATCGACCCAGCCAACATAACTTCAATCCTATGATTTTTATTTACCCCCACCCAGTGATGTCCTCCTACCAGTTCTCACCTCATCGCGCGAACCGATTCTTAAAATTACGTAAGCTTAGCAAAGCGGTTGTTGGATTATCCGAAAATAATCTTATATATTAACAGCCGATATAAGATAGCTAAAAATATAATTAACACTATTGCTTATAGTTCTGCAGACTCTGAAAGAGTGTTTTCTGGGATGAACATAATTTATTGTGTCGAAAGAAATCATCTTGATTTAAAAATGTGACAAATCTTCTCGACATAAATTTGATAAGTCTTCCATTGAATCTTTGGGGCTGCAGCGATTCATTTCGAATGTGGCTAAGAAACCATAGCACAGCTGATGAGACTAGAGTAAAAAAATCTAAAATTCTGAACAGAAATATGATGAGAACAGAATTTCCATGTGGAAATATCTTAACGAATAAATGTTTTCTATTAAATTATCAAAATGGTTTAATTTTTTTTGATACTATAAAGGGATTTGTTTCCATTCTGAGACAGAAAAGAAAATAATCAAAATAGGTTCCTAAAGATTACCTGACTTTATAGAGCCGGTTCCTAGAAATGTGGGATACAAATATTGCCTCCACCCCGTTCTTTGTGCTAAAATTATATTAGTTTTGCAAGATCGCCGATTCTGTTTATTGTAAAAAAAATTTTCTCACTAGCATTGCAAAGTCACGGCCATGTCGAAAACGAGACTCTCTTATCTCTCCAGCCTAAACTATGCAAGACTCTGATGAAACCATGCCAGTAAAACATTATTTAGCAATACTAAGCGTCCTGCATCTTCCAGCCGACATGTTATGAAAGGTAGGATTAAATCTAACAGGGATTATCTTAAGGACAAGAGGCAGTCTGGCAAGTTGTAGATTATCCTCAGGAAGATAGACAAAACAACTAATGCCTGAAAGAATTACCAAGATAAACATGTGCCAAAGAAATATGTTTAAGAATTCAGAAATATGACTAAATCAAAAAAAAATATATTATATCGTTTTCATTTTCCCTTGAAAAAAAATATCAGTTAGTTAGAGAAATAGATAACATAATGTAAACAGATGATACATTTTGTGTCTTTCATGTAATGACCCCACACCGCCTGCATAGTTTCATTTTTCAAGGATTAAACTATAATTGTTCTCTTTTATTATTAATATCTGTCTGAGATGAGGTATTATGTACACTATTTGCATTATTCGGACTATTGTCCACATCATTGTCACCATGTTTATCCGGCCTTCTTCAGGTGGTTGGAATGTCGAACTGTAACCTTTATTTCGCTCACTGGGGTAGACTGTTCTAGTTCCACGTACCATATCTAATGGATGTCAGTTATCTTCTGTTAATTCCCCTCTCAAATTTCTCCACCGCCATAACCAGGTATTGAACTCACACTCTTTGTCCACTGTGCCATTTGTCCTCAATGGATAAATGAGTTATTTAGATCCAGTGATATGACACAAAGATTATGAGTTCAATACCTGGTTAAGGCGGTGGAGTACAATTCTGTACAAACAATGGCTCCAAATTAAATACGTTCTTTCTGGAACCTGATTGTATATAACAAGTCACACGATGTGTTTTCTACTACATCCTCACGATTGAACTCCAAGTGCCCTGGAAATAGGTCATGGCTCATGTTGCTGAGTAAATTCCCGCGCAAAACCCAGAATTCGTGAGCCGAACACCGGCTGTAAAATTGCGATAAAAACTACTCGTCAGCAACAGTCAGTGACCAGATCTTCAATGACACAGTAAGTGAAAGAGAGTCAGCGAAAGAGACCAGACCAGCCTCGATCAATAACATAGATACAAGTACCATAACATGATTTTTCTACATACAACGCCACGACGAAAGTAAGTTGTGTCACCCGTTTCTTCGTTCCTTCGTTCACTGTTTTAAAATTACTGCTATCGCACGCAGTCAGTCTGCAATCACACACTGTTCAATTAGATTGTGCTTCACGCCCGCGCACACACACACATACATACTGGCGTGCCATACTACTTGCTTTTCTCACTCAAAATCATTAAGAACAATCGAGCTACTGGGCTCTTAATAGCCACAACAAAGAACAATGATTTTTAATATGTAAATACATTTATCTATCTGTATAAATGTTATTGTTATATTAAGCTTGGTCTTCTTCCTTTTCTGCCAAGATCATTTCTTCATCTTGTTTATACAATTGTGTTGTGTTTGTGGACACGACACTCAGATTATATTTTTCTGCTAAAATTCGGGTAGATTCACCTAATCAGATCTACCTAATTCGGGTAGATTCACCTAATCAGATCTACCTAATGCCTAATCAGATTTACGGTAAGAATGAATCTACTATCCGTCAAATTACTTTTATTCCTCTATATAGATATAATTGTTTATTTTATTATAAGTTATTACTGTTGATCTTTTATTGTGTCTAATAAGATCTACAGTAAGAACAAATCTTCTATCTGTCCCATAACATTTATTATAGTATACAACCATATAATAATTATCAGTGTCTATTTATTTATATATTTCCTGCACCATCTGTAGTGGCAAGGGAAGGAAATCAACTTACCTTAGTAAATTCATGAGTGATTACTTCCCTTAGTCATTTTAATAATCTATAAAAATCAACTATTTATCTGCATTTAGATAAAATTAGTTCCCATACAAAATGCACCATTTAACTAATTGTTTCCTTTATACCTACGTTTCTTAGATTGCAGTCTTAGTTGTTCAATCCTTTCATATGAGGCATTCAGATACGTTTTTCTATCAAGTAGTTGTCTTGCTTCAACTTGATCTTGAAATAGGGTTTGTCGTCACCGTCTTTGTTGTTCTGTGGTTGGTCTTTTTCTTCCAATAGATATTTTTTCCATTTCACTGTTACATTAAATTAAGTTTTTTAACATGAAAAGATATTGAGAAAAAATCGATTTATATAAGAGTAATCCATGAATCATAGAATTCCATTGAACGTCTAAAAAAGTATAAAAGAACGTTCCAGGGCCGTAGCAGAGACAAATGCTTGGCGGGGAATTTAGAATTTAGCCTTAAGTTATCAAAGGCCGCCAACATGGTTAGCAGCAAGAACATTTAAAATGTCTTTAAAGAATAAAGGACAAGAGGATGAATTTTCCCTTAGAAATACTGTAAAGGAATACACAACACCAATCGAATAGAAAAAGAATATTAAATTATTTATTATAAAAATTTAAAACTGCTAAACACATCGTCAACAATTCACCTGTAAGATCCAAATTACTTATTATATTATTATTTATAACTTTGCATGATATTAAAGGAACTGCATTCCCGATCAAAACAAATTCAGGAATAATTATATTGGACACACCACTACATGCTTATCAAGTAGACTCACATTACATCTCTTAGACTATAGATCAGATAGGAGCCTTTTAAATATACATGATAACCTATCAATTTCAGATAGCAGTATTACTGTGGAATCATAACAGCCTCATGCTTATATAAAAACGGTTAAAATAATGGAAGCATAAATAATAAATATACTAAAAAACGATATCTTGCTAAGTATACTAACAATACCGGAATTTTGGTAAAATATACTAAAAATAACGGAATATTAGTAAATATACAAAAATACAGGAATTTTGCTAAATATACAAAAAAAAAAAAAAGGAATTTTGCCAAATATATTAAAATTTGGCGGAATTTAGGTAAGTATGCTGAAAATAACGGGATATTGGTAATTATAATAAAAATACCGGAATTTTGGTAAATATACTAAAAATAACGGCATATTGGTAAATACTCTAAAATTAATTTCATTAATTCATTATATTTTCCGATATTACGGTAATTTCACTATATTTACCCAATTCCAGTAATTTTAGTATATGTAGCGAAATTCCGGTAATTTATTATATAATCAAAATTCTGGTAATTTTGGAAAATTTAGCAAAATTCAGGTATTTTTATTGTACTTAGCAACATTTCGGTATTTTTAGTATATTTACCAATATTCCGTTGTTTTTAGTATATTTAGCAAAATTCTGGTATTTTCAGTATACTTGCAAAATTCCTGTATTTTTATATATTTAGCAAAATTACATTATTTTTATTATATTTATGAAAATTCCGGTATTTTTATATTTATATGAGAATTCAGTATATTTATGAATATTCCTTAAATTTTAGTATATTTAGAAAATGGTATATTTACCGAAATTTCTGTAATTTTGTTATATTTAGGAAAATACCGGTAATTTCATTATATTTACCAAAATTAATTTTAGCATATTTTGAAAAATTCCAGTATTTTTATTATATTTAGCGAAATTCCGGTATTTTTATTATATTTAGTGAAATTGCTGTTCGATTTTTAGGATATTTTACAATATTCTGGTATTTTCCTTCATTTTTGCTATATTTTGAAAAATTCTGTTATTTTTAGTATATTTAACAAAATTCCGGTACTTTTATTTTACTTGCCAAAATTAAGGTATTTTTATTATATTAACCAAAATTCCGATATTTGTTTTATTTAGTAAGATTCCGGTAATTTTAGTATATTTAATAAAATTCTCGTTTTTTTGTATTATATTTAGCACAATTCCAGTATTTTTATACTATGTATCAACATTCTGCTACTTTTAGCATATATATTTTATATTTTAGCATCAATATTCCGGTCATTTTAGTACATTTTCCATTTTAGTTTATTTACCAAAATTCCGGTAACTTGAGTGTATTTACCAAAATTCCGGTAGTTTTAGTATATTTAGCAAAATTCCATTATTTTTAGTGTACTTACTAAAATTTCGGTATTTTCAGTACCAAATTAAATTACCATTTACCAAATTTCCTGTATTTTTGAATATTTTGCCAAATTCCCATAATTTTGGCATATCTACCAAAATTCTGGTATTTTTAGCATATTTACCAATATTCCAGTATTTTAATATATTTAGGAAAATCCCGGTATTTTTATTATATTTGCAAAATTCCTGTATTTTTAGTATATTTAGCAAAATTCCAGTATTTTGATTATATTTTGCAAAGTTCCTGTAATTTTTGTATATTTAAGAAAATTCCCTTAATTTTATTATATTTGCCCAAATTACGGTATTTTTTAGAATATTTATCAATATTCCGGTATTTTTAGTATCTTTAGCAAAATTCCGGCATGTTAATATATTTAGCAATATTCTGGCAATCTTGGTACATTTTCTAAAATTCCGGTATTTTTAGCATATGTACGAAAATTCCGGCATTTCAGTTTATTAGCAAAATCCCTGCATTTTCAGAATATATTGCAATATTCCAGTATTTTTAGTATATTTAGCAAAAGTCCGGTATTTTTTTCATATTTACAAAAATTCCGGTATAATTAGTATATTTATAAAAACCGGCATTTTTATAGTATTTAACGAAATTCCAGTATTTTTGTATATATACCAATATTCCTGTATTCTTAGTATATTTAACAAAAGTCCGGTAATTTTGGTTCATTTTCCAAAATTCCTGTATTTATAGTATATTTTGCAAAATTCTGCTACTTTTGGCATATGTAGCAATTTTACGGTATTTTTATTAAATTTTCCAAAATTCCAGCATTTTTAATATATCTACCAAAATTCTGCTATTTTCAGTATATTTACTAATATTCCCCTATTTTTGGTATACTTAGTAAAATTCTGGTATTTTCATTATATTTACCAATATTCCGCTATATTTAGTATATTTAGCAATATTTTGGTATTTTTAATATATTTAGGAAAATTCGTTTATTTTTAGTTTATTTAGTAAAATTCCAGTAATTTTACTACATTTAGCAAAATTCCAGTATTTTTATTATATTTAGCAAAATTCCCGTATTTTAGTATATTTACCAAAATTCCGGTGTTTTTAGTATATTAGGTTATTTTTAGCATCTGTACCAAAATTCTGGTATTCTTAGAATATTTAGAAAAATACACGTATTTTTGGGATATCTACCAAAATTCTTGTATTTTAATTATATTTGCTAATATTCCAGTAATTTTAGTATATTTAACAAAATGCTGGTATTTTTAGCATATTTAGAAAAATTCCTGTACTTTTAGTATATTTACCAATATTCCAGTATTTTTATAGTATTTAGCAAAATTCCGGTATTTTTATATTAATATGAGAATTCCCGTATTTTATTATATTTAGAAAAATTCCGGTATTTATGATATTTACCAAAATTCCGGCATTTTTAGTATATTTAGTAAAATTCCGATTTGTGTAGTATATTTAGGTAATCAAGTATTTTTAGTATATTCACCAAAACTCCCGTAACTTTAGTACATTTTTCAAAATTCCGTTAATTTTTGTATATTTAAGAAAATTCCGTTAATTTTAGTATATTAACAAAAATTCCGGTAATTTTAGAATATTTAGGAAAATTCCGATATTTTTTGTATTTTTCCGAAATTTCTGTAATTTGAATATATTTAATTAAATTCCGATATTTTTATTATTTTTAGCAAAATTCCGTTATTTGTAGTATATTTACCAATATTCCGGTATTTTTAGCATACCTAGCGAAATTCCTGTAATTTTGTATATTTACCAAAATTCCTGTATTTTTATAATATTATGCAAAATTCCGGTATTTTTAGTATGTTTAGCTTAATTCCAGCATTCTTATTATATTTATCAAAATTCCCGTATTTTCAGTACATTTGCCAAAATTCCGATATTTTATGCATATTTGCAAAATTCTGGGGTTTTGTTATATCTAGCGAAATTCCGGTATTTTTTATTATATTTAGGAAAATTCCTGTATTTTTAGTATATTTAGTAATATTCAAGTGGATTATTTTATGTAGCAAAATTCTGTCATTTTTATTATATTTTGCAAAATTCCTGTATTTTTATTATATTTAGCAAAATTCCGCTACTTTTAATATATTTCGCAAAATTCCGGTAATTTCATTATATTTTCAGAAATTCCCGTAATTTTAGTATATTTTTCAAAATTCCGGCATATCAAAAATATTGGAATTTTGGTAAATATAATAAAAATGCGGGAATTCTGGGAAATATACTAAAAATACCGGAACTGTGCAAAATATACTAAAATTACCTGAATTTATACTAAAAATGCCGCAAATTTGTTAACTATGCTTAAAAATGTCGGATTATTGGTGAATATACTGATATAAAGAAATTTTTCTAAATAGTAAAAATCCCAAAATATTGCAAAATATACTAAAAACACGAGAATTGTGCTAAATATACTAAATTTAACGGAAATGAGCTAAATAAATTTCGGTAAATATACCAAAAATACCGGAACATTGGTAAATATATTGAAATTATGCGAATTTTCATAAATATACTAAAAATTACTTGAATTTTGGTAAATATGCTAAAAATACCGAAATGTTGAAAAATATATTAAAATACCGGAATTTTGTAAATATACTAAAAATGCTGGAATTTGGCAAAATGTAATAAAAATACCGGAATACTGGTAAATATACTGCAATGATCGGAATATTGCTAAATATACTAAGAATTCCGGAATTATGCTAAATATACTAAAAATATCGGAATTTTGCTAAATATAATAAGAATACTGGAATATTGCTATAGATAATAAAAATACCGGAATATTGGTAAATATTGTAAAATTACCGGAATTTACATAAATATGCTAAAGATACGGAAAAATTGCTAAATATACTAAAAACCGGAATTTATCTAAATATGCTAAAATTATCCAGTTTGCGAAATAACCGAATTTTGGTAAATATACAAAAAGTTCTTAAATTTTGGCCAATATATAAAATTTCCAGATTTTTGCTAAATACATAATATTACCAGAATTTTGCTAAATATACTGAAATTATTGGAATTATGCTAAATACACTTAAAATATCGGATTCTGCTAAATATAAGTAAAATACCGGAATATGGGTAAATATAATAAACATATTGGTAAATATGCTAAAAATACCAGAAATATGCTAAATATACTAAAGAAATATATTAAAAAAACTCCGGAATTTTGCTAAATATTCTAAAAATGCCGCAATTTTGCTAAATATACTAAAATTGCCGCAATTTTGCTCAATATACTAAAAATACCCCAATTATGGTAAATATACTAAAAATACCCCCATTATGGTAAATATACTAAAAATACCGGAATTTTACTATATATACAGAAAATAGCGGAATATTAGTAAATATTCCGGCATTTTTATTGCATTTAGCAAAATTCCAGTATTTTAGCATATTTTACTGTATTTTCGAAACTTTCGGTATCCTTAGTTCATTTACCAAAATTCCGTTATTTTTAGTATATTAAACGAATTTCCGGAAATTTTCGTATATTTAGTAAAATTCTGGTATTTTAGTATATTTATCGAAATTCCGGTACTTTGGTGTATTTACCAAAATTCCGATATTTCTAGCATATTTAGCATAATTCCTGTATTTTTAGTCTATTTAAAAAAATTCCGGTATATTTAGTATGTTTAGCAAAATTACGTTAATTTTATTTATTTAGCAAAATTCTGGTATTTTAAATATATTAGAAAACATCCGGTACTTTAAGTATATCTAACAAAATTCTGATATTTTCTGTATATTTACCAAACTTCAGGTATTTTAAATATATTTAGGAAAATTACGTTATTTTTAGTATATTTAGCAAAATTCCGGTATTTTTAGTTAATTTACCAAAATTCCGGTATGTTTAGTATATGTAGGTAAATTCCAGTATTTTTAATATGTTAAGGAAAAATCCGATATTTTTACTATATTTAGCAAAATCCCTGTCATTTTTGTATGTTTAGCATAATTCTCGTCTTTTTAATATATTTATCAAAATTCCGGTATATTTACCAATATTCCGAGATTTTTAGTATATTCATTAAACTTCCTTTATTTTTATTATACTTAGCAAAATTCCGTCATTTTTGGTATATATAAATTCCCGCATTTTTAGTATATTTAGCAATATTCCGTATTTTTACTCTATTTTGCAAAAATTCCGGTATTTTCAATATATATAGGAAATTCCGATATTTTTAGTACATTTAGAAAATTCCAGTATTTTTAGTATATTTGTCAAAATTCCGGTAATTTTATTTTCTTCAGCAAATTTCCGATATTTTTAGTAACTTCAACAAAACTGCGGTTTTTTAGTATGTTTAACAATATGCCATTATTTTTGTATATTTACCAAAATTACGGTATTTTAGTACATTTACCAAAATTACGGTATTTTAAGTATATTTAATAAAATTCCGGTATTTTAGGCATATTTAGCAAAATTCCTGTATTTTCAGTATATTTAGCAAAATTCCGTCATTTTTAGTATATTTAGCAATAATCCGGTATTTTTAGTATATTTCCCAAAATTTCATTTTAGTATATTTAGCAAAATTCCGAAATTTGTAGTAAATTTAGCAAACCTCTGGTATTTTTAAAATATTTAACCATATTCCGTTTTTTTAGTATATTTAACAAAATTCCGGTATTTGTAGTATATTTAGCAAAATACCGGTATTTTTAGTTTATTTAGCAATATTCCGGTATTTTCAGTATATTTTATAAAATGTCGGTATTTTTAGTTTATTTACCAATATTCCGGTATTTTTAGTCTATTCAGCAAAATTTCTGAATTTTTAGTATATTTAGGAAAATTCCGATATTTGTAGTAAATTTAGCAAACCTCTGGTATTTTTAAAATATTTAACCATATTCCGTTTTTTCAGTATATTTAGCAAAATTCAGGTATTTGTAGTTTATTTAGCAAAATATTGGTATTTTTAGTTTATTTAGCAAAATACCGGTATTTTTAGTTTATTTAGCAAAATTCCGGTATTTTTAGTTTATTTAGCAATATTCCGGTATTTTCAGTATATTTTATAAAATGTCGGTATTTTTAGTTTATTTACCAATATTCCGGTATTTTTAGTCTATTCAGCAAAATTTCTGAATTTTTAGTATATTTAGGAAAATTCCGATATTTGTAGTAAATTTTGCAAACCTCTGGTATTCTTAAAATATTTAACCATATTCCGTTTTTTCAGTATATTTAGCAAAATTCAGGTATTTGTAGTTTATTTAGCAAAATATTGGTATTTTTAGTTTATTTAGCAAAATACCGGTATTTTTAGTTTATTTAGCAAAATTCCGGTATTTTTAGTTTATTTAGCAATATTCAGGTATTTTCAGTATATTTTATAAAATGTCGGTATTTTTAGTTTATTTACCAATATTCCGGTATTTTTAGTCTATTCAGCAAAATTTCTGAATTTTTAGTATATTTAGGAAAATTCCGATATTTGTAGTAAATTTTGCAAACCTCTGGTATTCTTAAAATATTTAACCATATTCCGTTTTTTCAGTATATTTAGCAAAATTCAGGTATTTGTAGTTTATTTAGCAAAATATTGGTATTTTTAGTTTATTTAGCAAAATACCGGTATTTTTAGTTTATTTAGCAAAATTCCGGTATTTTTAGTTTATTTAGCAATATTCAGGTATTTTCAGTATATTTTATAAAATGTCGGTATTGTTAGTTTATTTACCAATATTCCGGTATTTTTAGTCTATTCAGCAAAATTTCTGAATTTTTAGTATATTTAGGAAAATTCCGATATTTGTAGTAAATTAGCAAACCTCTGGTATTTTTAAAATATTTAACCATATTCCGTTTTTTTTAGTATATTTAGCAAAATTCCGGTATTTGTAGTATATTTAGCAAAATACCGGTATTTTTAGTTTATTTAGCAAAATACCGGTATTTTTAGTATATTTAACAAAATTCCGGTATTTGTAGTATATTTAGCAAAATACCGGTATTTTTAGTTTATTTAGCAATATTCCGGTATTTTCAGTATATTTTATAAAATGTCGGTATTTTTAGTTTATTTACCAATATTCCGGTATTTTTAGTCTATTCAGCAAAATTTCTGAATTTTTAGTATATTTAGGAAAATTCCCGTATTTTTAGTGTATTTAGCAAAATTCCGATAATGCTTGTATTTCTAACATCGTTCCGGTATTTTTAATATATTTCTCAAAACTTCCGTAATTTTATTACATTTAGCAAAATTGTGGTATTTTTATTATTATTAGGAAAATTCCGCCATTTTTAGTATAGCTAAATTCCGGTATTATATTTAAATATTCCCATATTTTTATTTAATATAAATTTAATATAAATTCCGATATTATATTCAGCAATATTCCCATATTTTTACACTATTTTGCAAAGTTTTTTTTACTCGATTTAGCAAAATTTCGGTATTTTTTGTATATTTAGCAAAGTTTCCGTATTTTTTGTATGTCTGCCAAAATTCCGGTAATTTTATTATATTTTTGTAAAATTCCGGTAATTTTAGTATATTTACCATAATTGCGGTATTTTTAGTAAATTGATCAAAATTCCGGTCCTTTCTTTATATATAACAAAGTTCCATTTTTTAAAAACCATTTGGGTATTTTATTTGAAAATATTCCGTTATATTTATTATATTTACCCATATTCCGCTATTTTTAGTATATTTTTCCAAAATTTGGGTATTTTTAGTTTATTTACCAATATATTGTTATTTTCAGTATATTTACCACAATTCCGATATTTTAGCATATTTATCAATATTCCGTTATTTTTAGTATATTTATCAATATTCCGTTATTTTTCGCATATTTAGTAAATTTTCGGTGTTTTTAGTATATTTAGCAATATTACGGTATCTTTACTATATTTAGCACAATTCCGGCATTTTTACTACATTTAGCAAAATACCGTTTTTTAGTATATTTACGAAAATTCTGGTATTTTTATTTTATTTAGCAAAATTCAGGTATTTTTAGTATATTTACCAATATTTCCATAGTTTTAGTATATTTATTATTAATGCTTCCATTATTTTTAGCCGTTTTTTATAGGTGCATTAGACTATTATTTTTTTCACAAGAATATTGCGATATGAAATTTGTAGGCTTACTTGTATGTTTAAATGGTTCCTATCTGAGCTATAATCTACGGGATGTAATGTGATTCTACTTGATAATCATGTAGTGGTGTGTCCAATATAATTATTCATGAATTTGGTTCAAATTTATAAATAATAATATAATAAGTAATTTGGATCTTGCAGGTGAATTGTTGACGATGTGTTTAGCAGTTTTAAATTTTTATAATAAATAATTTAATATTCTTTTTCTATTCGATTGGTGTTGTGTATTCCTTTACAGTATTTCTAAGGGAAAATTCATCCTCTTGTCCTTTATTCTTTAAAGACATTTTAAATGTTCTTGCTGCTAACCATGTTGGCGGCCTTTGATAACTTAAGGCTAAATTCTAAATTCCCCGCCAAGCATTTGTCTCTGCTACGGCCCTGGAACGTTCTTTTATACTTTTTTAGACGTTCAATGGAATTCTATGATTCATGGATTACTCTTATATAAATCGATTTTTTCTCAATATCTTTTCATGTTAAAAAACTTAATTTAATGTAACAGTGAAATGGAAAAAATATCTATTGGAAGAAAAAGACCAACCACAGAACAACAAAGACGGTGACGACAAACCCTATTTCAAGATCAAGTTGAAGCAAGACAACTACTTGATAGAAAAACGTATCTGAATGCCTCATATGAAAGGATTGAACAACTAAGACTGCAATCTAAGAAACGTAGGTATAAAGGAAACAATTAGTTAAATGGTGCATTTTGTATGGGAACTAATTTTATCTAAATGCAGATAAATAGTTGATTTTTATAGATTATTAAAATGACTAAGGGAAGTAATCACTCATGAATTTACTAAGGTAAGTTGATTTCCCTCCCTTGCCACTACAGATGGTACAGGAAATATATAAATAAATAGACACTGATAATTATTATATGGTTTGATACTATAATAAATGTTATGGGACAGATAGAAGATTTGTTCTTACTGTAGATCTTATTAGACACAATAAAAGATCAACAGTAATAACTTATAATAAAATAAACAATTATATCTATATAGAGGAATAAAAGTTATTTGACGGATAGAAGATTCATTCTTACCGTAGATCTGATTAGGTGAATCTACCCGAATTAGGTAGATCTGATTAGGTGAATCTACCCGAATTAGGTAGATCTGATTAGGTGAATCTACCCGAATTTTAGCAGAAAAATATAATCTGAGTGTCGTGTCCACAAGTACAACACAATTTTATAAACAAGATGAAGAAATGATCTTGGCAGAAAAGGAAGAAGACCAAGCTTAATATAACAATAACATTTATACAGATAGATAAATGTATTTACATATTAAAAATCGTTGTTCTTTGTTGTGGCTATGAAGAGCCCAGTAGCTCGATTGTTCTTAATGATTTTGAGTGAGAAAAGCAAGTAGTATGGCACGTCAGTATGTATGTGTGTGTGTGCGCGGGCGTGAAGCACAATCTAATGGAACAGTGTGTGATTGCAGACTGACTGCGTGCGATAGCAGTAATTTTAAAACAGTGAACGAAGAAACGGGTGACACAACTTACTTTCGTCGTGGCGTTGTATGTAGAAAAATCATGTTATGGTACTTGTATCTATGTTATTGATCGAGGCTGGTCTGGTCTCTTTCGCTGACTCTCTTTCACTTACTGTGTCATTGAAGGTCTGGTCACTGACTGTTGCTGACGAGTAGTTTTTATCGCAATTTTACAGCCGGTGATCGGCTCACGAATTCTGGGTTTTGCGCGGGAATTTACTCAGCAACATGAGCCATGACCTATTTCCAGGGCACTTGGAGTTCAATCGTGAGGATGTAGTAGAAAACACATCGTGTGACTTGTTATATAC
Source organism: Acanthosepion lycidas (assembly GCA_963932145.1). NCBI lineage: Eukaryota > Metazoa > Mollusca > Cephalopoda > Sepiida > Sepiidae > Acanthosepion > Acanthosepion lycidas. The sequence continues at coordinate 8,198,040 of OZ010603.1, forward strand.
AATCAGGTTCCAGAAAGAACGTATTTAATTTGGAGCCATTGTTTGTACAGAATTGTACTCCACCGCCTTAACCAGGTATTGAACTCATAATCTTTGTGTCATATCACTGGATCTAAATAACGCATTTATCCATTGAGGACAAATGGCACAGTGGACAAAAAGTGTCAGTTCAATACCTGGTTATGGCGGTGGAGAAATTTGAGAGGGGAATTAACAGAAGATAACTGACATCCATTAGATATGGTACGTGGAACTAGAACAGTCTACCCCAGTGAGCGAAATAAAGGGTACAGTTCGACATTCCAACCACCTGAAGACGGCCGGATAAATATGGCGACAATGATGAGGACAATAGTCCGAATAATGCAAATAGTGTACATAATACCTCATCTCAGACAGATATTAATAATAAAAGAGAACAATTCTAGTTTAATCCTTGAAAAATGAAACTATGCAGGCGGTGTGGGGTCATTACATGAAAGACACAAAATGTATCATCTGTTTACATTATGTTATCTATTTCTCTAACTGACTGATATTTTTTTTTCAAGGGAAAATGAAAACGATATAATATATTTTTTTTTTGATTTAGTCATATTTCTGAATTCTTAAGCATATTTCTTTGGCACATGTTAATCTTGGTAATTCTTTCAGGCATTAGTTGTTTTGTCTATCTTCCTGAGGATAATCCACAACTTGCCAGACTGCCTCTTGTCCTTAAGATAATCCCTGTTAGATTTAATCCTACCTTTCATAACATGTCGGCTGGAAGATGCAGGACGCTTAGTATTGCTAAATAATGTTTTACTGGCATAGTTTCATTAGAGTCTTGCACAGTTTAGGCTGGGGAGATAAGAAATCCTCGTTTTTGACATGGCCGTGACTTTGCAATGCTAGTGAGAAAATTTTTTTTACAATAAACGGAATCGACGATCTTGCAAAACTAATATAATTTTAGCACAAAGAACGAGATGGAGGCAATATTTGTATCCCACATTTCTAGGAACCGGTTCTATAAAGTCAGGTAATCTTTAGGAACCTATTTTGATTATTTTCTTTTCTGCCTCAGAATGTAAAAAAACAAACCCCTTTATAGTATCAAAAAGAATTAAACCATTTTGATAATTTAATAGAAAACATTTATTCGTTAAGATATTTCCAGATTGAAATTCTGTTCTCATCATATTTCTGTTCAGAATTTTATATTTTTTTGACTCTAGCCTCATCAGCTGTGCTATGGTTTCTTAGCCACATTCGAAATGAATCGCTGCAGCCCCAAAGATCCAATGGATGACTTATCAAATTTATGTCGAGAAGATTTGTCACATTTTTAAATCAAGATGATTTCTTTCGACACAATAAATTATGTTCATCCCAGAACTGCAGAACTATAAACAATAGTGTTAATATTTTTAGCTATTATATATCAGCTGTTAATAGATAAGATTATTTTCGGATAATCCAATAACCGCTTTGCTAAGCTTACGTAATTTTAAGAATCGGTTCGCGCGAAGAGATGAGAACTGGTAGGAAGACATCACTGGGTGGGGGTTAAATAAAAATCATAGGACTGAAGTTGTGTCTGGTGGGTAGTTTTCGATTCTGTTGGGTGATTTAATACTGTAATAAGTCTGTCATTTTTGTTGTTGTTATTATTATTATTATTATTATTATTATTATTATTATTATTATTATTATTTCCTTTGATTTCTGTTCTATACACATTTCCTTCTGGGACTCAACCAGAGACCTATGATCAGAAATGGCTTCATGACATTTTCCACTGATTATTTTTGCAAAAAAAACAAACAAACCCAAAGAGTACATAGACTTTATATAAATAAATCTCTTCGTAATGTATGAGCTGTACTTGCGAGTACAATATTTTGCATTCTTCAAGGCATGTGCTACCAGGAATTCCTTCAATCAGTCTATTCGAAACGGTATTTTAGTATATTTAGCAAAATTCAGGTAATTTTAGTACACTTAGCAAAATTACAGTATTTTTAATATATTGAGGAAAAATCAGGAATTTTTAGTATATTTAGGAAAATTCCGGTAATTTTAGAATATGGAGCAAAATTCCGGTATTTTTAGTATATTTAGCAAAATTCCGGTAGTTTTAGAATATATTACGTTATTTTTAGTTCATTTTCCAAAATTCCGTTATTTTTAGTTCATTTTCCAAAATTCCGTTATTTTTAGTTCATTTTCCAAAATTCCGGTATTTTTAATTTATTTTCCAAAATTCCGGTATTTTTAGTATATTTAACAAAATTCCGGTATTTTTTACTATATTAGAAAAATTCAGGTCTTTTTAGTATATTTAGCAAAATACTGTTATTTATAGTACATTCAGGTATCTTTTGCTACTAAAAAAATTAGAAAAATTCCGATATTTTTATTATATTTTCCAATATTCCGGTATTTTTTGTATATTTAGCAAAATTCCGATATTTTTAGTACAATTAAAAATAATTACTGTGTTTTCAGTATATTTGCCAAAATTCCGATATTTTCGATCTTTTTTTTTTTTTTAAGCGTTTCACCCCAAGCAAAGCGGGAAGCCACTAGGACGCAAGGGGTTACAGAAGATTTGGAGCACGATCAGATAGCAGTGATAGAGGAAAGGATAAGGTGAAGCATAGTGGATAGATCAAGACAACTGGAGATGTCGATGACATTACATTTGAATAGTTGGAGGTTATAGCTCTCAGGGAAACTGGAATAGAGAAGAGAGTTCCACAGGCGAGAGGTCCGAGACATGAAGCTATTGAAGTAGGAGAGACGGCTACATTTAGGAGTTTCGACAGTGAAGGGGCGAGAGCGGGATGCCAGCCTCGTAGGTCGCTTGAACTCATGAAGTCTGGGAACCAGCGAATGCAGCTCCTCGGAGCAATTACCATAGTAAAATTTCAGTATTTTTAGCTTATTTAGCAATATTCTGATATTTTTAGTATATTTAGAAAAATTCCGGTATTTTTAGTATATTTAGGAAAATTCCGGTATTTTTAGTATATTTAGGAATGTTCTGTTATTCTAAAATTACGATATTTTTTTAGTATATTTAACAATATTCCGGTATTTTTAGTATATTTAAAAATATTCCAGTATGTTTTGTATATTTAGCAAAATTCAGGTATTTTTATTATATTTAGCAATATTATGGTATTTTTTAGTATATTTAGCTAATTTCCCCTACTTTTAGTATATTTCGCAAAATTCCGGTATTTTTAGTATGTTTACGAAATTCCAGTACATTTAGTATATGTAGGAAAATTCCGATATTTTTAGTATATTTAGAAAAATATCGGTGTTTTTAGTACATTATCAAAATTCCGATATTTTTATATATTTAGAACAATTCCGGTATTTTAGTTTATTTACCAATATTTCTTTTTTTTTTTTTTAGATATTTTAACAAAATTCCGGTATTTTTAGTACATTTACACAAATTCCGGTATTTTTAGTATTATTTTTTTAGTAGCAAATATTCAGGTATTTTTATTATATTTAGCAAAATTCCAGTGCAAAAATAATGTCGTTTTCTCACATATGTTACTTTATATATGATTTCTGAATTAATTCATTGATATATATAGCCATGTTATATATCATTTTGAAGCGCTTTTTTCGCTCTATCGAATCGTGTTATTCGTTACCGTTCTCAATCTCTTCATTCATTTTTTGCAGGCTTTTCGACAGCATGGACAAAATTCAAATCCGCACGATTTTCTTGTTCCAGTTCAAACTAGGCCGAAAAGCTGCCGAGACAGCTCGTGATATCAATGATGCGTTTGGCCCAGGAACCACTAACGAACGTGTGGCACAACGGTGGTTCAAGAAATTTCGCAATGGTGACGAGAGCCTCGAAGATGAAGACGGTCGCGGCCGGCCGACTGCGGTTGATAACGAACATTTGAAAGCCTTAATTGAAACCGATCCTCGCAAAACCACACGAGAAGTTGCTGTTGAACTCGAGGTCGACCACTCAACAGTCGTTCGCCATTTAAAGCAAATAGGGAAGTCAAAAAAGTTGAATAAATGGGTGCCGCATGAATTGAACGATAATCAAAAAAATCGTCGTTTTGAGGTGTCTTCTACGCTCCTTCTGCGCAACAAAAACGACCCATTTCTCGAGCGGATTGTGACGTGTGATGAGAAGTGGATCCTCTACGACAACCGGCGACGTTCGGCACAGTGGTTGGATGCCGGAGAAGCTCCACAACACTTCCCGAAGCCGAAATTGCACCAAAAAAAGGTTATGGTGACTGTTTGGTGGTCTGCGGCCGGTCTCATCCATCACAGCTTCTTGAATCCGGGCGAAACGATTACGGTGGAGAAGTACTGCCGACAAATTGACGAAATGCACCAGAAGCTCCAACGTATGTGGCCGAGATTGGTCAATATGAAGGGGCCAATTCTCCTTCATGACAACGCTCGCCCGCATGTTGCTCAACTGACCCTGCAGAAGCTGAACGAATTGGGCTACGAGACTTTGCCTCATCCGCCATATTCACCGGACGTCTCGCCCACCGATTATCACTTTTTCAAGCATCTCGACAACTTCCTGCGCGAAAAATGCTTCAAAAGCCGAGATGATGTCGAATCGGCCTTTAATGACTTCATCGCTTCCAGAACTCCGGATTTCTATGTTAATGGGATAAATAAACTTGTTTCTTGTTGGCAAAAATGTGTTGATTCTAATGGTTCTTATTTCGATTAATAAAGTTTATTATGAAAGGAGTTATGATCTTTTGAAGTTGAACGTCAAAAAACGACATTATTTTTGCACCCACCTATATATTTACCAATATTCCGGTAATTTTTTAGTATATTTACCAAAATTCCGGTATTTTCAGTATATTAACAAAAAATTCTGGTATTTTTAGTACATTTAACAGAATACCGGTATTTTTAATACATTTCCCAAAATTCCGGTATTTTCAGTATATTAACAAAAATGCTGTTATTTTTCGTATATATAGTAAAATTCCGGCATTTTTAGTATATTTTGCAAAAGCGCGGTAATTTTAATATATTTAGCAAACTTCCTGGATATTTACATTATTTTATATTCACAAAAATTCTGGTATTTTCAGTACATTCACAAAATTATGGTATTTTTAATATATTTACCAAAATTCCGCTATTTTCTGTATATTTAGCAAAATTCTGTAATTTTTAGTATATTTTGTAAAAGTCTGGAATTTTTAGTATATTTGACAAAAGTCCGGTTATTTTAGTATATTTATTAAACTTCCGGTATTTTTACTATATTCAACAAAATACCCGTATTTTTTGTATATTTAGAAAAATTACGTTGTTTTTAGTATATTTATCAATATTCCGATATTTTCAGTACATTTAGCAAAATTCCGGTATTTTTCGTATATTTAGGGAAATTCCGATATTTTAAGTTTATTTACCAGTATTCCGGTATTTTCGGAATACTTAAGAAAATTCCGGTATTTTTAGCATATGTAGCAAAATTTCGATATATTGTGTATATTAAGTAAAATTCTTGTGTTTCTAGTATATTTACAAAAAATCAGGCATTTTCTTATATTTAATCAATTCTGGTATTTTTAGTATATTTACCAAAATTCCGATACTTTTAGTATATTTAGAACATCTCCGGTATTTTATTTACCAATATTCCGGTATTTTTAGTATATTTAGAAAATTGCGCTATTTTTAGCATATTTGGCAAAATTCTGGTATTTTCAGTTAATCTACCAAATTTCCGGTTTGTAGTATATTCAAGAAAATTCTGGTATTTTTAGTATATTCAGTAATATTCCGATATTTTTAATTTAGCCAAAATTCCGGTATTTTTAGTATATTTAGTAAAATTCTGGCATTTGTAGTGTATTTAGAAAAGTCCATTAATTTTATTGTATTTAGGAAATTTCCGTTAATTTTACTATATTTAGGAATATTCCGATATTTTTATATATTTAGCAAAATTTTTATTATATTTAGCAAAATTGCGGTATTTTTAGATTATGTAGGAAAATTCAGGTATTTTTAGAATAATTACCAAAATTCCGGTATTTTTAGTATATTTAACAAAATTCCGTTTTTTTATTATATTTTCCAAATTTTCGGTAATTAAGTATATTTACCAAAATCTGGTATTTTAATAACTTTACAAACCGGTATTTTTAGTATATTTACCAAAATTCTGATATTTTCCTATATTTAGAACAATTGAGGTCTTTTTGTTTATTTCTCTGTATTTGTAGTATATTTAGAAAAAATTTGTATAATATTTGAGTATATTTCCGTTATTCATTATAGTTAGCAAAATTCTGGTATTTTTAGTATATTTACCCCAATTCCTGTATTTTTAGTATATTTAGCAAAATTCCAGCATTTTTATTATATTTAGGAAAATTCCGGTAATTTTATATGCAGGAAAATTTTTATTATACTTGCAAATTTGACGTAATTTATTATACTTAGCAAAATTCCAGGATTTTTAGTATATTTAGCAAATTTCTGGTATTTTTATTATATTTACAAAAATTCCGGTATTTTTATAATATTTACCAATATTCCGGTATTTTTAGTATATTTACCAAAATTCCGATATTTTCAGTACATTTAGCAAAATTCCGTTATTTTTAGTATATTTAGCAAAATTCCGAAATTTGTATTATATATTTGGCAACATTCCGGTGTTTTTAGTATATTTAGGAAAATTCCGGTATTTTTAGTATTTTTACCAAAATTACGGTATTTTAAGTATATTTAGCAGATTTTTGGTATTTTTAGTATATTTAGCAAAATTCTGTTATTTTTTGTATATTTAGCTAAATTCCGTTTTTTTTTAGCATATTTAGCAAAATTCCGGTAATCTTAGCATATTTATCAAAATTTCGTTATTTTCGTTATATTTAGCCAAATTATGGTATTTTATACTTTATTAAGCACAATTTTTAGTTTATTTAGCAGTATTCTGTCAATTTTGCTATATTTACCAAAATTCCGGTATTTTCCGTATATTTATCAAATATCTGGTGTTTTTAGTGTATTTAGGGATATTCCGATATTTTTGGCAAAATTATGAAAATATTGATGCTTTAAATTCTTTTTTTACCAAAATTCCGATATTTTTAGTATATTTAGCACAATTCTGGTATTTTTTGTTTATTTATCAATATCCCGGTATTTTCAGTATATTTAGCAAAATTGTGGTATTTTAGTCTATTTAGCAGAATTCCGGTATTTTTAGTATATTTATCAACATTCCAATATTTTTAGTGTATTTAGAAAAATACCGTTGTTTTTAGATAATTTACCAAAATTTCCGTATTTTTGTTATAGTTAACAAATTTCGGTATTTTTAGTATATTTAGCAAAAATCAGGTATACTTAGTATATTTACCAAAATTCCATCATTTTTATTATATTTAGAAAAATTCCAGTCGTTGTATTATATTCTGAAAATTTCAGCTCCTTTTAGTAGAGTTACGAAAATTCCGTTATTTTTAGTATATTTAGCAAAATTCCGGTATTTTTTACTATATTTAGCAATATTCTGGTATTTTTATTATATTTGGCAAAATACTGGTATTTTTGGCATATGTATCAAAATTCCAGTATTTGTAGTATATTTTTCGAATATTCTGTTATGTTTAGCATATTTAGCAAAATACCGGTATTTTTATTACTTTTAACAAAATTCCGGTATTAATAATATATTTACCAATTTTCTGTTATTTCAATATAATTAGACAAATACCTGTGTTTTCTTACCAAAATTCCGATATTTTTAGTATATTTAGCACACTTTCGGTATTTTTAGCATATTTGGCAAAATTGCTTTTTTAGTATTTTTACCGAAATTCCAGTATTTGAAGTATATTTACCAAAATTCCGCTATTTTTAGCATAGTTATCCAATATTCCGTTATTTTTTGCAAATTTCGCAAAATTCTGGTATTGTTAGTGTATTTCTGATATGTTTTTTATATTTAGGAAAATACCGGTGTTTTTAGTATATTTACCAAAATTTCGATAGTTTTAGTATTAGGTTGGTGCAAAAATAATGTCGTTTTCTCACATATGTTACTATGTGAGAAAACAACATTATTTTTGCACCAACCTAATATATTCAGCACAATTCTGGTATTTTTAGTTTATTTACCAATATTCCAGTATTTTTAGTACATTTAGAAAAATACCGCTGTTTTTAGTATATTTACCAAAATTCCGATATTTTTAGTATATTTAGCCAATTCCCGTATTTTTAGTATATTTACCAATATTCCGTTATTTTTAGTATATTTTAATACCGGTGCTTTTAGCATATTTACCAAAATTTCGGTATTTTTTATATTTAGCCAAATTCCGGTGTTTTAATATATTCCGGAAAATTTCGGTATTTTTAGTATATTTAGCAAATTTCTGTTATTTTTATTATATTTAGGAAAATTCCGGTATTTGTATTATATTTAGCAAATTTCCGCTATTCCTAGTATAGGTAAAAAAAAAATTCTGGTATTTTTAGTATTTTAGGAATATTCAGGCATTTTTGGTGTATTTGGCAAAATTTCGGTAACTTTAGAATATGTAGCAAAAGTCCGTTCCTTTTAGTATATTTAGCAATATTCCGTTATTTTTAGTATATTTATCAAAATTCCTGTATCTTTAGTATATTTAGAAAAATTCCCCTATTTTTAGCGTATTTAGCAAAATTTGGGTATTTTTAGTATATTATTCAAATATTCCGTTATGTTTAGTATATTTAGCAAAACTCCTGTATTTTTTTATATTTAGCAAAATTCCGGTATTTTTATTTTTTTAGCAAAATTTCGTTATATTTAGTATATTTACAACAATTCCGGTATTTTTAGTTTATTTACCAAATTTCTAGTATTTTTAGTATATTTAGAAACATTCCGTTATTTTTAGTATATTTTTCCTATATTCCGTTATTCTTAGTATATTTAGCCAAACTCCGGTATTTTTAGTATATTTAGCAAAATTTTAAAAAATTGCAAAATCTTATAACAACTGCAGCAGTATTTTCAACCTCTCCAATAGGAAAAATCAGCAATTATGACATTTCCGGATCCAAAGTAGCTTCTGAACCAAAAATCCGAAATCTTGATTCCTTGCTTTCGTATTAGACATTTGCTCTTAAGCACTTATGAGGCTGGATAAAAAAGTAATGTACATTTCAATTAACCCCCCAACCTATACATTTATAATACCCTTGCTTTTCGTCTCTTTCCCCTTCTTCTTCGTCTTGTTGTTCTTGTTCTTGTTTTTCTTCTTCTTCTTCTTCTTCTTCTTCTTCTTCTTCTTCTTCTTCTTCACATCCTCCTCCTCCCTTTCTATTACACTCAACATCGTGCATTTGCTTATTTATTTAAAAAAATAATAATATAGCGTTCATTATTTTCAAAAATAAAGCATTAAGCGGTCATTTGATAAAAATCGCCTGAGGATACCGTAAGGTTGAAGCCAAGGTAGTGGATTCAACTGACTTTTTGATTTTTATACATATTACTTTTAAAATTCATACCTGACGATTGTACACACATGAAACTCTGAGTCGTATAAGTGACGTAGATAACATGTATCGTTATTGATATATACTTTATTACTCTGTTCCACTTCATTGATCACGGCTTTGATTATACCAACTATTAAAAAATATTTATTTGCAAATATATATATGAACGTAATCGCATGCATGTATGGTTGTTCATATCTCTTCATTTAATTAATATTTATACCTATATATATATATATATGTGTGTGTGTGTGTGTGTGTGTGTGTGTGTGTGTGTGTGTGTGTGTATGTGTGTGTGTGTGTATTTATGCAGCATATCTTCATGTAAATATGTTGGGTTGAATAATCTAGAGATTAGATATCTATTTGTTTTTATTTTAATTTTCTCAAATTCACAGATCAATTTCTTAGTGCTTTTCCAAAACTGTTTAAGGAAGACGCCGTAGTTTTGCCGATTTCTTTTATTTTCTCAAGTACTTTCAATCTTATCTAAGATGATCCAAAATGCAATCATCGCTAAATAAGATTAATTATTAATATGTTAACAATGTTCTAAAATGCCTACAAAAGCAATATTTTGGGACACTCAAATTGTAATATTTTTTTTATTGCCGTTTGAGTATTTTAAAATATTAATAATAAAACATAAATTAAGTTAACTCCCCTCACGTATTCATAACAGTTCATTTTAAATTGGCTAAATCGGAGCGCGTTTCATGCGCATTTACAAAATAATTCACTACTATCTATTACATTAATTGTTTGCCTTAGTAAATCACTCCTGAAGATGATCTTGGATGAGATTAAAAGTACTTAGGAAAAAAACCACGGTGTCTTTCTTAATCAGTTTTGTAACAGCAATAAGAAATTGGTACCGGTATTTGAGCGAATTAAAATAAAAATAAATAGACATAATATCTAAATTATTCAACCAAACATGCTTGAATATATATATATATATATATATATATATATATATATATATATATATATATATATATATGGATATATAAAGATAGACATGGAAGCAAACTGGATAAAATGCAAACCGGCCTTGTGGCTGAAACTGTTGCATTTGCCCTTCACTGATGTAAATGGCGCTGTGCGTAAAAGCTTGGATACAGAATGCCGGTTTTCTGACAGTTTGAATATCACCCTCTACCTCCTTGCAAAAAAGACAGCATAATCCCCTGTTACACCTCACCACCCACTTAGCTTTATATTGTAAACTTGATTATTAATAATATGTACCGAGGAATGTAATTGAATGCCAAAATCGAAAAAAAAAAAAAAAAAAAAATACAGTGTAACACGCTTCGACCTTCAAAAGGACTTCTTCAGACAATACAAGGTTTTTATTGATGGAATCATATGTAGAGGTGAAAGGAATTAAATAAACGTCGGTTATAAATAATTAAAAATCGAGAGATAAATATGCAAGCAAAAAAACAAAACAAAAACAAAAAAAAAAAACGTTGAAGATGAAGGGCGGCTTAACTTTAAGTTTACATATTTTGGCGTCCGAATTGCCTAGATATGCAGCCTAACTAATTTCATTCTGCTTCTTACTGCTTTTCTTTTAGGTTTTATTGTAGTTTTTTTTTTTTTTTTTTGTCCTTAGGAAAGTGCTGCGTCTGTGCGGGTAGTAGCTGAGATATGACCATTATCACCTGGCCGAAACATCTGTGAATCGGAGAAGATCTTAAATAATAATAATAATAATAATAATAATAATAATAATAATGAGAAGAAGAACTAGTAGTAGTAGTCGTAGTAGTAGTAGTAGAAGAAGAAGAAGAAGAAAGTTCTTGCAATTAAGCATTACCAAATAAGCTTAAAAATGCTTAAATTTACAAAATCTGTGGAACATTGACAACTTCTGGTTGCATTATTTAAAAAATGTGCAAATTTGGTAAAAAAACAAAGAAACAGATGTTCGCTAATACGACATTTTAGAAACCTAAACAAATCCATGTCAGCCAAGAACAATGGGGGTGTGTTGGCATCATTTTATGAAAACTTGGTGTCACCTGACCTGCAATTGCAGCCAAATGTACGAAGTTGTCTTATAACAATAATATTAAATATGCCAATGTGCGCTCGTCTAAATGCATAGTGCATACATTAGCAAACCTGACGGAGGAATAAGTTATATGTAGGTTGATTCCGTCCATCCATAATCCATAAACTTTTTTTCTGTGCACAGTTAAAGCAAATGAATTCAAGGGGGGAGGGAAATCACTAAGTCACATTAAAAAATACTTACAAAAAAAAAAAAAAAATGTAATGAAAAAAGCATGCTTTAAGTTGCATCATAAAGTGCACGATTGTCAGTGCATATAGAAAAAAAAGGGTCTGAGAGGGACTGCTGCACTTAAAGAGAGACCCAGAGTTCCTAGGCACGTGAACCTTGGTACAAGCTAAATTTAATACGTCAACGCGGGAAAAGAGGGCGTGGCTTTTTCGGAGTTGCGCACGTTCATTATGTGTGTGGGTTTTTTTTTATGTGAATACGACAACAGGGGACGACTGATACTCCCGACTGCAGAAAGTAGCTCTACTTGTAAGACTACTGCAATTACGACGAATTATTTTCGTAACAGTAACACTAAGTAGTAGTAGAGCTGGGCTGGAGGCTTTCTTTTCCTTTCCTCCACCTCTCTTGCTTCGTTTTTGACTCTAAATAGTGGTAGTAAGAGTACTTGTTGTTCGTGGGTGTACAACATACAGCACGCAGTGCATGGTAACTCTCAAAGTCGGATTTAGGTTTGGTTTTAAAGCGTAGCTTAATTTAGGCACAAGGTCACAAGTTTGAATCACTTTGTGAGGATCGAACTCGCTACTTTGATTTACAAATCTAGCTGGTCGACCATTGCACCATGATGAGGCCCCCAGCGTTTAAAAAAAACTTGTTGCAAGGAAAATAAGGAGTAACGTACATAGTTTAATTAATTATGCAAAAAGGGTTTTTTTTTAAATGCATCCATTACAGACTAGGATTTTTCTTCACTAGTGTCTCTCTCTTTGTTTTATCTGTCTCTCGGTCATACAGGCGCTTTCTCTCTCTCTCTCTCTATCTCTTTTTCTCTCTCTCTCTATCTCTCACTCTATCTCTATCTCTTACATACATACACATGTATATGCACATACAGTATACACACAGATTAACCAAACTCATTAACAATGTGCACAGGGTTATATCGCTAGGCTCTACAAAAAAAATCGTGTCTCTTTTTAGTTAAAATATGGAAAAAAATGTGTAGAGAGACAACAAGCGTTAACCAGGATTGAGATTTTAATCCATGCTAATCTATAATGTAAAATGTAAATTAACTTAATATACTTATATTTTACAGATTTTTTTTAAATCCATAAGATAAAATCTTTTAAAAAATGGCGCTGAGGATATGGACGAGACAAATGGTAATTTTTTGAATGCATTTAACATGTGACATAACATTGCAGTACGTTTCGGTTTTTTTTATTTGCTTCTGCATATCCACACATGTGCACAAATTAAAATAAAAATATAAACCTTTTATGTGGCGTCAAGAAGAGTCTTACAGACGCCATTGTATTGTTCCGCGGTTCAAAGACTATGATCAAATTGTAGTATCTGTTCCGTGGCCGTAACCAGCTATGTCCTGCTAAGACAAGCTTTGTGCATAATACCACGTAAACGGGGGCTGGGTAAATTTGGACCAGTTGCCCGTGTGTTCACGCTCAGGTTCCCCACGTTAAATAACCGACCTTGTGTCAGAACCTCAGTGTGGAGGTCTCTGGTAAATACCGAGACTATGATCAAATTGTGGTATCTGTTCTGTGGCCTTGACTAGCTATGTCCTGCTAAGACAAGCTTTGTGTCTGATCCCACGTAAGCGGGGGCTGGGTAAATTTCGACCAATGCCCCGAGTGTTCGCGCTCGGTCCCCACGTTAAATAACCGACCTTGTGTCAGAACCGAACTCAGTGGGGAGGTCTCTGGTAAATACCGAAACTATGATCAAAATGTAGTATCTGTTCCGCGGACATGATTAGCTAAGATATGCTTTGTGTCCGACCCCGCTAAAGCCGGGGGCTGGGTAAATTTTGACCAGTGGCCCGAGTATACGCGCTCGGGTTTCCCCACTTTAAATAATTGGCCTTATGTCAAATCCTGCCCCAGTAAATACCCGTGCCATTGTATTGTGTACAAAACAATTCACACGCTACACACATTATAGTTCTTCTTAAGCAATTGTCATTTCTGTCAAATCATTTGAAAATCAGGAACCTGTGTACCAGACAACCTATAAACGTTTCTCCTCATTTTAATTAGGAGAAATCGCTCAATCCTAGGAATTCCAATCCTACAGCAGTAGCTTCCTCATTGTAAGAAAGGTAGGATCGGTGTCGATACCATTGTGATAGTGGTCGCCGAGACTGGGCAAAATTTTTTTTATCCTTGGCCCATATCAATACATATGTGCATGGCGATCCCCATGTAAAAACGACCTTGTGGAGAGGCCGGGTAGATATACCTTCCTATTGGAAGAAGGCGTAGCGAAGACACTTGATACCTGCTTTGATTGAGATGATATGACCTTTTTTTTTTAATTTTGAGTGTATCATATTTATCATGTTAATATTTGTTTGGCATTTCTTCACTGTTCACTCCTCGGGGTAAATTTCAACATTAATCATGATGCGTGCTATGCAGTTACGCTTCTCAGTCATTTTACATATGCACGTAACACAGGCATGCGCAAACGTAATAGGTTCATCCCAAATGAATTGATGCAAATATATAAACTAATATTCATTCGCTTCCCAGTGAAAATCGAATCCCATGTACGGTTATTTCGAATATTCGTTTTTTAAAAGCATTTTAAATTTTTTTATTTAACACCCTTTCAATACTTCCTATTTTATCATTCACCTATAGTGATCTTCCAAGCGTAGCTTAGATGTAGCACAAGGCCGAAAGTATGGGGCACTCACTACTCAGTCGTAATTGTTCTAGTGAGACAAGCTTGCTAACGACTACACCGCCTCCAAGTACCCTCTTTCATTCATCTATATAATAAATTCGAATGTCAGTGTGTCACTGCATCACACTTTTTCAACTTTACTCCTACAGGCCGTAGCCCAACATATACTATTTTGGGATCTGGCCGACTTTGTGAGCAAATTAAAAACTTTCCGGGTTGGATCCCGACCCAGAATCCTGAAATGTTGGATTCTCAAGTTTTCATTACTGCGATCTGTTTTCGGCGATATTTTTTACGTGATTTGCGACCATTTTTTTTTGTACGATAACAATTTTTATAACTCGGAAATAAATTTGGGTATAATCGAAATTAATTGCGAAATCAATCGAAAGCCACCCATGAAATAAAAATACTTGTTTGTACGGAAAGTAAGGACCTACGTACATCAAACTGTCTTTAAATTAAATAGCGACAAAAGAATTATCGTTGAATTTTTAATAGGTAAGATTAAATATTAATGCAATACTTAAATGCAGCAATCAATTTTGAGTTCTTCTGTAGTTTAATGTTGCCTATAGCATCTCTTCCTCCATACCTATTACGATGAAGGCCCAATCAAGAGCCCTTCGCAGGAGCTAGTTTAAATGCCACTCGATAGGGTGACTTTTAAGCTGGTTACTATTATAGGCAAAAAAAAGCAAAGAAAAAAATCGATACTTCCACATTAATTAGAACGAAATAAATTAGTAATTTATTCACTCCAGTTGCCATCAAGTAAAGATGTTATTTTTATAGTTTATCACGGAATAAACATTTCGGTTAATACCGTCTTCGTCAGACATATGTCGACTCGTTTGCATGTCAGTTTTTTTTTTTTTGGAGCATGAAACAGTAGACCATCTCGTAAAAAAAAAAAAAGAGAAAGAATGAGAGGGCCTCCAAACTCTAAGTTGGGGAGGGCGTACAATGACAGGAGGGACTAAAAACGAACATGCAGTCAAATTAAAGATAAGAAAAATAACCCATTCGCACTCGGTATTCCCTTCTGTTAGAGATTTCTGCCTAAAATCTTAAGGAAAATGCGTTTAGTTACAGGGGGGGGCAAAAGCAAACATTTCGGTGGCGAAGGAGTAGGTGCAATGTCTCCAAGTATAGTCGTGTGAGTAATTATAAATAACAAAATAAAAATAATTGCAAAAAAAAAAAAAAATAGTTTAAAAATTAAAATTAAGTGCACCTGAATATATTTTCTGATTATTAGTGGATGTGACGACATATTTTGTAACAGGTACATGCCTGATTATGGCCGGAGACAGCATCAGCTGAAATATAATAAACACAACAAAGATAAAGATAGTGATACTGATCCTAATGATAAATAAAAATAAATTCCGTTTCGGTCTAATCTTGCATAATTTTTTTTTTTCAATTCGAAAAGTTAAAAGTTTATGTTTGAAATTTCTTAGGAATAATCATGAACCAGTGACAATTTGAGTCTGCCAGCAGATCTTTCATTCTTTGGATCTTACACTTCCATGAAGACGCGGAATTTAAAATAAAACTACATACTTTTCTATGCCATGTCAAAAAGTGGGGATCGTACACACAGTGACGACCCTAGGGTTGCTGGCGCCCCACGCAAGCTCAATTTTGGCGCCCTTACAAGTATAATCTTTTTTAAATTTTCACAAGGAGAAAAATTGAAAATCTAGAATAACGAGTTTATTACAATATACAACTTAATACAAGCTAAAGGAAACATTCATTATCTGACCTAAAACATTTTTTCTAGCGTTTAAATTTGTAAATCTTTTCACGGCACGTTCAACACCTATCTTCTTTACCAGATCATTTTTTGTTGACAAAATAGTCAAAGAATTTAATCTTTCTTGAGTCATGGACGACTGCAAGTATGTTTTTAAAAGCTTTAATTTTGGAAGATCCCAAACACATGACATGGCGCCCTCGGCCTTGATGGCGCCCTCGGCCTTGATGGCGCCCTCGGCCTTGATGGCGCCCAAGGGCGACTGCCCGAGTAGCCGGCCCTGCTTACACATGCTAGTGTATTGTGTACAAAATAGTACATGACAAAATGGAAACAGTTTTCGTGTAACGTGTTTCGTCCTTTAGGACTTCATCGGACTATGTTTACATTGATGTGACTACGCATGCGCATGAACAAAATATGGATTTTAAATTTCAAAATAATTTTTTTAAAATATGCTTTTTAAGTGTATAATCTAGCCAATTTCATTTAGATTCTTTTTCTTTTTGTTTTTATTTCCATCACTTTTGTTATTAAATATCCCACATTGTGATAATAGAAGATCTGCCAAGAATGGTGAAACATTATAAGAACTTGGACGTAAATCTACTGCAGATGATCTAGCGATTAAAGCACTTTCTATATACTTTCGTCTAAATCACTTGTTTTCTCTTTTAATTAGAGTAGCATTTTTTAAATCAAAATTGTCGTCAGTCTTCTTCCGGCGAGCAAAACTGTTCTTGTTATCTAAAAATATATATATATATCGTTACCTATATATATATATATATATATATATATATATATATATATATATATATATATATATATATATACTATTTACATTATTCGGACTTCTGTCCTCATCTTCGTCGCCATATTTATTACAACGTTTCGGCCGTTGTACGCTCCGACCTTCTTCAGGTGGTTGGAATGTCGAAGTGAACCCTTTATTTCGCTCACTGGGGTAGACTGTTCTAGTTCCACGTGCCATGTTTATTGGATATCAGTTATCAGTTATCTCCTGTTAATTTCCCTCTGAAAGTTCTCCACTGCCTTAACCGGGTATTGAACTCACAACTCTTTGGGTCCTGTCACTGGATCTAACTAGCGCCTTTATCCACTTAAGGACACATGGCGTTGGATTTGGGGGACTGTAGTGATTCAGTTTGAATGTGGCTAAGAAACCATAGCACAGCTGATGATACTAGAGTAAAAAAGCATCGTACTTCTGAACAGAAATATGATGAGAACAGAATTTCAATCTGGAAATATCTTTTTGGTAAATAAATGTTTTCTATTAAATTTGATGCTTTAATTCTTTTTCATACCATATAAAGTAATTTGTTTCCTCCATTGTCAGAGTGAAGAGAAAATAAGCAAAATAGGTCCCTAAAGATTACTTTCCGTTATAGAACTGGTTGCTGAAAATTAGCAAATCGTTAGAGTGTGTGTGTGTATATATATATATATATATATATATATATATATATATATATATATATATATATATATATATATGCAACTTGTGTTCAGAAGAAAAAATTAGAATAATAAAATACGATAATCAAAGCAAACTATTGAATCAAAGGAATGAATTAGTTTTAAAATGTCAACATAAATATAAATTTAAACTTCTATAATATAGATTTTACTTTATTACCTTATAATTCTCTAACTCTGCAAATGCCGAATGCATAACTATTTCTATATTTCCATTTCTTCACCATATTAATTATATCCTATAATTGTCCCCTATTCTAAGAACCCTCTTTTCTTTTATCATTTACATCTCTTTATCTATATCTTTTAATTTTTTTTTTTTTTAAATATAACTGATATTGTTTTTTTTAATATAACTTGTTTTTCATTTAATTTTAAAGTTAATTTTTTTCTAAGGTATAATTTGATTAAATTTTTATTTTTAAATATATTTTTATTCTTTAATATAGCAAATTTTTATTAATTATAAATTTTTTTAAACATATTCTTACTTAAATTTAATATAAATTATCTAAATATGACTTATTTTTAATTTTTTAAATATATCTTATTTTTAAGTATAACTTACCTTTAGAATAGTATTTTTAAGTAGGAACTTGTATTTTTAAACCTAATCTTATTTATATGCATTTTTTTTTATAAAACTCCCTTTTCGGTCCTCTTTTAGTTTCAAATTAAAACTTTATTCTTCATATAAGCCCAATTTTATGTCATATGGTTAATATCCATGTTTAATTTTTCAAAACCTCTTCCCTTTAAGGGATATAACTTCCACCCTCTCCTGACCACTGTCCCGTGCATTTCGTCTGACTGAAACATTGAAATGGATAAATTCTGTATTAATTTTTCGATGGCTATCACAGTTAAATTTCTAATTCCTACACGAACTCGGTCTATACATCAGGGTTAAATAAGATTGACGAAGTTTTGTTAGTTGAAATAGATCTCCCATATGAGATAATTTTGAATTTTGTTGTGCAATAATATTTATTGGCTCTGTTATAATAAATACATTGATCACTTTTTGTGGATCAATTTTAATATTTTTTTATATTACTAGGATCTACTTGGATTATATACCAATGGATTTATTACCTTTACTATATATATATATATATATATATATATTATTATTATTATTATTATTATTATTATTATTATTATTATTATTATTAAAGTTTGAGAGTGTTAAATGCTAAAATTATTCGTTAGTTTCCGTAGTTTACTGGTGGAAAGACATTTTAGGCAGACAGATTTTTTATCTTAAAGTTCTCGATATCAAAACGTAAGGATAGAGCGTTATTAGAATTAATGTGGAAAAACTTGTCACAACTGAGTGATTTTATTTCAGTCATGCTGACTTCGAAGTTTCGTGAGCGCATTGTTATAATGCTTTCATTCTTCGGGGCTATTGGCTTCTCTGCTGCTACTTCTCAACCTTTTCGTGTTTATGTATAGTTTGTTGTAATTTGATATCTAGAGTAAAGGCATTGCAACAATGTGCTCATGAAACTTCTAAGTCTGCATGTCTGAAATAACACCACTCAGTTAAGTGACAGATTTCTCCACATTAATTCTACACATACATACACACACACATACATATGTGTTCATGTGTATGCATGAAATTGATTTATTTGTTTAAACGTTATTTTTAATAGATACTCATATTTGAATAGATGCTCTATTTTTATTTATTTATCAAACATTATATTTATTTATTTACATCTGAATATTCGAGAAATCTTGTTAGAAAAATATGCACCCTTTCTAACAAGATTTCTCGAATATTCAGGCCGGTAGATGTAAATAAATAAATATACTGTTTAATAAATAAATAACAACAAAGCATTTACTCAAATATGAGTATACATTTAAAATAAGGTTTAAACAAATAAATCGTAAATATTTATTTATTTTTGTCTCTTCTACAAATACACTCAATCTGTTTGATTAGTTGAAGTGGGGATGATATTGTGGTTGCATGAGGATTTCCTGAACAGGAGATTGCGTAGTCTGTTTATGCTATACGTGGTTTTCCATGCGATATGTATTATGCATGGGCATCAACTTCCTCGGAGAGGAAACGAGACACGTCACTATGGCATCTTGTGGTTGAATAGGGAAGAAAGAAGAAGAG
>OZ010603.1:8222944-8310444 GCA_963932145.1 Acanthosepion lycidas
ATTAGGGCTTCGAAGACTTTGCCGAAGAGGAGTAGGAGACGATAGGATAGAACAGTAATTAGAAGGGTCAGAGGGGTCGCCAGAGTTCTTGAAGACAGGAACAATCGAAGAGGACTTCCAGCAGTCAGGAAAACAAAATTCCTTGAGGCATTAGTTATATAGTTTAGAGAGGGCGGGCGCCAGTTCAGGCGCCCATTTCTTCAAGACAATGGCTGGTATCCCATCCCCACCACTAGCCTTATTGGGTATCTAAATTGGAGGTAATGCCCAATACCAAAG
This sequence comes from Acanthosepion lycidas, assembly GCA_963932145.1. Taxonomy (NCBI): domain Eukaryota; kingdom Metazoa; phylum Mollusca; class Cephalopoda; order Sepiida; family Sepiidae; genus Acanthosepion; species Acanthosepion lycidas. Next base: position 8,223,224 of record OZ010603.1, read on the forward strand.
ACGCGGTTTATGTGTAACCCACTCAATAGGGCCTCAGTTCTAAGAGGGAAGTCGAGTATGGGTACACCGGAAGAGTCGAGCGTTGAGTTGAATGAAAATTTCCGAGCAAAGCATTCAGCCTTGTCGGCAGAGGAGGTCAGGACTTCGAACTGGTTGAACAAAGGAGGTATAGAGGGTTTGCAATTGTTCAATACGCTCTTGCAGAGACGCCAATAATCTTTGGAGTCAAATTTGCGAGATGCAATACGCTCCTTCATCCGAACAGCAATAGTGACTTAGCATCGTTGAGGACACGCTTACACTCATTACGGGCGGAGGCAAAGAGACGTCTATTGCAGTCCCACATGTCGCTGAAAGAAGTGGTTCCTATGGGCAATGTCGGCTGAGCAAGCAGCGTAGAACCAAGGGGAGGAGCGCGATTTGACACTATATTTCCTTGAGGGGATGAAAGCGTTGATTCCAGCTTTAACCCAGGATGAGACCTCAGAAGCACATTCTTGGACGGGGAGCGTAAAGACATCCCAGTCGACATCGCGGAGGAAATCACGGAACGAGTCCCAGTCAGCTCGTTGATAGTAGAACGAAGTTCTAGTGGTAGGAGGTTCTTTGCAGGGGGTGGAGTTGAAGGAGATGTTAACAGATACTACAGCATGATCTGAGTTACCAAGAGGGCAGAGTTGCGTGGCGCTACAAGACTCGGGGATGGAGGTAAAACACAGATCGAGAAGAGAGGCCTTACCTTCCTGGTTGAAGGCAAAACGAGTGGGGAAGTTAACTATCTGCGTGAGGGATTGAGAAACTGAAAAAATTAAGTGTTTGAATGCCTGCGTGGTCAGTAGTAGCATCCTTAAGCCACTTGGTATGATGGTCGTTAAAGTCGCCAAACACAAAGATGTGAGCAAACGGGTGGAGGGAGAGTCCCTTGTCTATGCTGTCCGAAATGCTGTTGATTATCCCACAGTCTTGAGAGGATGGAGAGCGGTAAAGGAAGAAGAGAGAGCTTACCGCATTGAGAAGAGATAGTCGGAGACACATGTACGACTGGTCTGGCGATTCGAGAGAGAACTCTCTGGCCAGAAGGAGATGGTCGTTGACGTAGACACCAAGACCGTGCATGTGGGTTAGAGAGTCTTTTCTGAGGAGAGGAAGGTAGCCTGGGACCGAAAGATCAGAGGAGGAGATAGACGAGATAGTCTCACAGAGAGGCAGTATATCCGGGCAGTTTGCAGTGAGGAAAGATTCCATACTGCAGAAGTTTGTTCTAATGCGACGGATGTTGGAGAACAAAATGTTGAGGGGTTTAGGTGATTTTTGAGGGATTACTTTTTCGGTCTTTGTAAGTCATCATGTGGAATAATGGTTGGAAGATGAGAAGGCCCGAAGTAAAAGAAGCAAAGGGGTGTATTTTTATAAGGGGGTTGTATTTTTATAAAGGGTTGTATTTTTATAAGTGGTTGTATTTTTATAAGGGGTTATATTTTTATAAGTGTTGAATTTTTAGGAGCTGTATTTTTATCAGTGGTTGTATTTTTATAATTGGTTGTATTTTTTATAAAGGGTTGAATTTTTAGAAGGAGTTAAAGTGGTTGTATTTTTATAAGGGGCAGTATTTTTATAAGAGGTTGGATTTTTATAAGGGGTTGAATTTTTAGAAGGAGTTGTATTTTTATAAGGGGTTATATTTTTTATAATGGGTTGAATTTTTAGAAGGAGTTGTATCGTTATAAGTGGTTGTATATTTATAAGGGGTTGTATTTTTATTAGTGGTTGTATTTTTATAAAGGGTTGTATTTTTATAAGTGGTTGTATTTTATAAGGGGTTATATTTTATAAGGGTTGGATTTATATAAGGAGTTGTATTTTTATAAGTGGTTGTATGTTTATAAGGGTTGTATTTTTATAAGTGGTTGTATTTTTTAAGCGGTTATATTTTTATAAGTGTTGAATTTTTAGAAGGACTTGTATTTTTATAAGTGGTTGTATTTTTATAAGGGGTTGAATTTTTAGAAGGCGTTGTATTTTTATAAGAGGTTGTATTTCTTTTTATAAAGGGTTGAATTTTTTGAAGGAGTTGTATCTTTATAAGTGGTTATATTTTTTTTATAAGGGCTTGTATTTTTATAAGTGGTTTTATTTTTATAAGGGTTATATTTTTAAAAGGAGTTGTATTTTTAGAAGTGGTTGCATTTATAATATAAATAGAGAGTAAAATCGATGTCTGTCTTCCTAAAGAGTTATCTGAATTTTGTTTTTATTTACAAATGTCAAGTTTGAGACTGGGCTTATGTCTTTAACTGCGTACTATTACGAATTGAGAAACAAAAAGACCACTTCCATAGTACGCAGTTAGCAATAATCTGTGCACAGTTTTAAATTCGGCCTTTTAAATAAAATTAAGTACAGACAACTCTTTAAAAATCAGGAATCGATTTAACACTGTATTTATATTATGAACATGAACCACTTCTAATATGATAAAAAAATCAATATTCTTCGATTCTGGCAAATGTCATGTCTTGAAGAAAGTCTAACGAATGTGCATCCTTCTTGTTGGTGAGTTCGTAGCTCACGGTATATTGAGCAGAGTGAGAGAGAGAGGGAGAGCGTGTGTGTGCATGCGTGTTTGTGTGTATGTGTGTGTGTGTTTGTGTGTGTGTGTGTGTTTGTGTGTGTGTGAAGTAGGCCAGCTTGTATCGCTTTCAGGCGAAAGGGGAGAGAAGACTGACTTCAAAACCTTATTTTTCTGGAGGCCATATTGTGGTCGGTAAGTTGTCGGTGAGTGCAATTAGTGTTGTCCTTCGTTTTATAATTTGAGTATTTGATCTTTATATATAAGGTTAACATTTTGTAACTATTATAATAGACAACCTCTATTTTGTATTTTAGGAAGTACTTTGTAAGATTTAAGTCACCTTATATAGGGAAATATACGGTAAATGATCAGTGAGTGTGTAGGATTGTCCTTTGCTTTGGTCCTTGATTTTTTGTTTTGCTTATCTGGTTTCAGAAACAAAGTTAACTTATTGACCTGTCCTTAAGAATGCTGGTGTTGATGTTAATTAGGTGCTAAAGAGATAATAAGTAAAACATACTTTTGAGGGGCTTTATGAAAAAAAATTAATTTTATTTCTTATTAGACTTTACCTTTTGGCAGACATCAAACTTTTATTCCCCTTATATTGTGGAAACTACATTTAAGATAAGTGCGGTTAAGGGCTGCAATTTCTTAAAAAGTCTGGATTTACTGTGAAGTTTTTCATGGCTGAACAATCTAGAGCCCACTTAGCTTAAAGATGGTTTCTCGACTATCAGTGGGATGAAGGTTCAATCCCTGTCAAAAGGTACAATTTCCTTGTTAATATTTTTGAATACCTAGACCAGTAGACATCATTCACAATGAAAAGGGGTGTCTCTCCAAACCCGTGGATTCATTAAATATAATGTTTATAGTAATATGACATAATGTTGGATTATAACTAAACATTGCATTATCCATTAACGCATATTATTGCTGAGCTTAATTATTAGGCGGTGCTGACTGTAGTGAGTGCGTAGGATTGTCCTTCGCTTTGGTACAGTGTCTTTGATCTTTTGTTTTGCCTATCCAAGTATCTGGTTTTAGAAACAAAGTTAGCTGATTGATCTGTCCCTAAGAATGTTGGTGTTAATGTTAATGAGGTGTTAACGAGATAATAAGTAGGTGATACTTTTCAGGGGCTTTATGAAATATTTTTTATTTCATTTATTAAACTTTGCATATTATTACAAATGCTAATCTACAAAAATGATTTCCCTTCAAAAATTTTATACCGGGAGATAGCTACGGTATAAAGATTTATTCTCCCATCTACATTTTTCCCATTATGGAAATCATTATATCCGTGATATAATAAATCCGTAATTCACGGACGTAATGGAATAGATGAATGGAAAAGGAATGACAAACATGCTTTGTTTTTAGAGAGAGTTTAATAATGCTCCGTCGTACACAAAATTATATATACATTGACACACGTGTCCCACGCAGAGAAATTATAACATATGCAGCAACAAATAATGTGTAAAGAAAAAGGGAAAACTGGAATAATGGCGTTTTTTCTATAAACCTGAGACCATGTGGTTCTTCCTGTAAGACCTATCGCTGTGGGCTAGGGACGTCCTGCTGCAGGTTCTACATCACAACTGCCGTTCGTCACTCTATTCCCTAACGCCACTCATCGGCCGTCACGTACCCTCGTATCTCTCTCAAAGAAAAAGTGACAATCGCCTTTTGTATCCTTACAGGTAACCCCTCTCTACACAGGTTATAGAACCTTCCATAATTTTTTACGAACGGACCAGACAATTTAAGTTGTCCCATTAGTCAAGATATTTGTTTCGTGTCAGTCTTCAAAATTTTGTATTATCTCACTTCCACCAGATTTTTTGAATCTATTTTTTAATCAATTCTGATATGGTAATTTACCCACGCACGCATGGACTCTCCCAGCTATAAATAAAAGCAGGTGCTGCCTTTTAGAGAAATAAGTTTCCAGCACACTAGTTACATTAATCGGACTATTGTCCTCATCTATGTCGTCATATTTATTATAAATTTATTACAACGTTTCGGTCGTTGTACGCTCCGGCCTTCTTCAAGTGGTTGGAATGGCGAATTAAACCCTTTATTTCGCTCACTGGGATAGACTGTTCTAGTTCCATGTGCCATGTTTAATGGAAGTCAGTTATCACTTATCTCCTGTTAATTCCCCACTCCAAGTTCTCCACTGACTGAAACCGCTGTGCCATGTGTCCTTGAGGACACATGGCACAGTGGATAAAGGCGTTGGTTAGATCCAGTGACAGGATCCAAAGAGTTGTGAGTTCAATACCCGGTTAAGGCAGTGGAGAACTTTCAGAGGGAAATTAACAGGAGATTAACTGAATCGAACTCACTACTCAGTTGTAACTGATCTAGCAAGACAAGCTTTCTAACCATTACACCACGTCGAGTTGCCGACTTTACTAACTGCACTTGTAAACAGTACTTGTTTGAATTCAATGTCTAATTTTGCGGAAGGAGTTCGTAATACATAATGTCGTTTCAATCTTACCAGTCACTCAGCATCACTTTTTTCAAATGAAGACCGGCTTTTGGTTAGCGGTGACCCATTTCGTTTTCCTCATGATCTTTTTCGCTCTACATTGTTGTAAAGAATCCATTTTTCATCGATTTCTGTTTGTGGGTGAGTATTTTAACACAGAAACATCGGTACATCGTAGCGCGATCTTTGTTACTACAATGCGTCTAAAATACTCTGCCTTGAAGATTAAAGCAATGTTTCAATCCAACTAAATAATAACGCGTGGCTAGTATTCACACTCACTCTGCTAACCTAGTAAGGCGGAAAAGAGTTCGTCGCATTAAATGAATTTCAAAGACAATATTTAAATATTTGTACGTAGATTTATTCAACCGGATCCGCTACCATTTGCCATCTTTGAGTCAGCTTCATGGTTCCATTCCCGATCCCAGAACTTGACACCATTCTGCGTGATGAAGTGGTCTCAGTTGTTTTTGCTTTCAGGGAATTTAAGTTGTAGGGATCGAAATAGTTGATAACATGAAGATGCATGATATGGCGGGTCTGTAAAGAGGTGTGATGCCTGTCGTTGTTCTGATGGAAGACGATGCCCCCTTCCGATTGGTTATAAATCCGCCTGGATTTAATCGATTGCTGCCTTTAATCGATCCAGTATGTATTTAGATTAAACGTCTGCGGTAGGAGATCGTAATACACAATGCCTTTCTAATGCCAACAAAAAGACAGCATCATCTTCTCCGGATGCAGGCCAGCTTTAGCAGTAGTTAATGGGGGCTCATTACGTTTTCTCTATGACACTTTTTCATTGGCTATCATCATTCTTCCCCAAAATGGATTCTTTTGTTGCGTTTCAGTAAAGAATCGTAAATTGAAAGGTAGGCCAATAATTTTTTCGTCAAACCGGGAGGCACTCGAACATTGTAGCGAATCACATAATCAAGTATTTGAAAATGTATTACAACGCTCATATGATTATTTGTTTAAAGGCATATCAACACCTTATGGGTCATTTAATGCCGAAATTTAATTTTCTTTTGAGTTTGAGTAATTTTTTCTTTTTACAAAAATCTGCTACTGGAAATTTTTTTTTTTTAATTTTTATTTGTTTAAATCCATACTTTCAGTTTTTTCCCTAATTTGAGGGGTTCACCATTTGCTCATAGCTGGAACCCTAACGGATGCTACCACCCTGGGTCAGGGTGGAACTGGGAAGAACATCACTTAAGAGGTGGTTCCACGTTTCTCAAAACCTCCCGATCAGAGATCTTGTTGCTGGATGTAGTTCATCGTCATGCTCAAGACGACGCTCATCTAAGCTATGTGGAGTATCTCTGCGATGTTCCGTGTCATATGACCTGCATTATTTTCATCGGCGTTTCGAATTGGTTATCTTCAACGTTCTTGGACTTTCAGATCAAAATCTCCACTTTTGAATCTCGCGGATCATTTACGAACAGCATTCTTAGCTATGGTGCCATCACCATAAAGAACACATATTTTTTCGCATAGAACTAACTTAAAACAAGATTTTCTTTTGTCTGGTGCGATGAATACAGTTAATGCACCACAAAATCCCATAAACGACTTCCATGACAAAGAACAGCGATAAGCCAATATTAAAATATAAAGAAACAAATGCTAATTTTTAATGGAAAAGGTCAAAACCAGGAATCTAAATGTCTCAGAACAAGGAATCTAAATGTCTCTTCAAGTTTAATCAGTCATATCGGCCATTTTGAAAAAAAAAATCATATTTCTCCCATTCTGCCATTGATGCGTCAGTCTCATTCAACGTGTTCAATAAATTCAAAGTCGGTCTTATCAAGGAAGAGTTGAGCGTCCGTCACGCACTGTCTACGCCTGAGACATTTTTATGCGCGTATGTAATATGTATGCGTAGGTCTGTGTTGTACATGAGTCACTTGCATTTAAAATATACACAAGTACACACACATACACACACATACCCACACGCACATACACACACACACACACACATACACACACAATTTGGCTAAGTTGTTTTTTTATTTAATCATTTCACCACAAACAAGCCACTAAGACGCAAGGACTTGCTGCTAGTTATAGGATATGGGTATGAGAAAAAAACTACTATTAAGGAGAGAGGACAATATGAGAAAAACTACTATTAAGGAGAGAGGACAAGAAAAGAACAAGAATTAAGAAGACAGAAGATAACGATTGACATTGCATTTAAATTTTTGAAGATCAAAGACAATAAAGCCACTAAGACGCAAGGGGTTACTGAGTGTTAGAGAATATGAGAAAAACTACTATTAAGGAGAGAGGACAATAAAAGAACCAGAATTAAGAAGACAGAAGATAACGATTGACATTGCATTTACATTTTTGAAGATCAAAGACAATAAAGCCACTAAGACGCAAGGGGTTACTGAATGTTAGAGAATATGAGAAAAACTACTATTAAGGATAGAGAACAATAAAAGAACAAAAATTAAGAAGACAGAAGAGGACGATTGCCATTGCATTTACATTTTTGAAGATCAAAGTTGACAGGAAAACAAGAAACCGGAAGAATGTTTCACAAGCGATAAGCGCGAGAGAAGAAACTTGTAGCATAGAACTTACGGTTACATCTAGACATTTCAACTGTAAAATGATGACACCTTGCCACCAATCTAGTACTGCACTTAAATTCATAAAGTCTAGGTACCAAAAAGGATAGCACATCAGAACAATTACCATGAACATACTTATCAGATTAAGAAACTGTTAGCATATAACTTACGGCTACATGTAGCCATTTCAACTGTAAATGATGAGACCTAGCTACCAATCTAGTACTGCACTTGACTGGAAAGCAAAAAGCTGGAAGAAAGTTCCACAAGCGAGAAGTTCGATAGAAGAAACTGTTAACATAGAACTTACGGTTATGTCTATCCTTTTCGACTTTAAAATGATGAGACCTAATTTCCAATCAAGTACTGCGCTTAAATTCATAATGTCTACGAGAGTGGGCAAAGAGGAAAGCTCATCAGAACAATTACCATGAAAATATAAAATAGGCTAGGTACCACCACGGACTTCCTAAAAGAAAACCCTGAAAAATACAATTTAAATGCCTTCCTTGGACTTAAATTTCGGTTCTATTTGAAAGATAATGGTCTCTAAGCTAAAAAGCTAATCCGTATGTAAAGAAAAAATAATTCCCGTGTTCAGATAAAATATTGAGGCATTTTTAAGACATTGGTACGTTTAGTCGTCAATTTAAGGATAATTAACTGGATTTTCTAAAAAAAAAAAAAAAAAAAAAAAAAAAATTAAATAACGTTTTATTTACTCACTATAGCCTGGAAGATCAAAAGACATTGTAGAAAGACAGTAATTCTACTTCTGTCCGAAAAAACGCGGAAAAAGTCAAAATAACACCTCAAGAAGCACGGAAGGCCAGCAGTGCAAAGAATTTGTTATCTATGTTTAAAACTAAATTTTCTTTAATCCTATATAAGCAAGAGTTTAAGAATATCATTTTTTAAAAATTTATACGCTTTTATTAAACTTAGTATAATGAATAATTTTATTTTTGATACTGACTGAACAAGCGATATGAAATTAGATTACTATCATAATATCCTTCCGATAGTGAGTCAGGTATAATTATGTCCTTTTTGTGCATCCATACCAAAAATAATCTCACAGTTGCTTAAAGGAAATAATAAAATAAAATTAATTTAAAAAGATTCACATTCGAAAATGAAATTAAACTTTACATTTTTTAAGTCGTCAAGCATGACTTATAAACTCTTGTGACGGACAGGAACGGGATTAATTTCAAAATTGCATTAAAAAAATTACCTGTTTTAATTAATTGTCAATGCTCAAAAAAAAAAAAAAAGAAAAAGAAAAGAAAAATTGTTTTTTGTAAGATGCGGACCGAATTTTCAGTATGTTCTCATTGGGTATTGCATAATTTTTGATTAAAATAATATCTTCAGTATATTTGAACGAAAACTCCCAAATTAAAAAGTACACACACGATATCGAAAACATACCCCCAGAATACACAAATATATTCATAAATATTTCCCGAAAGCTTTTTATTAGGTTGGTGCAAAAATAATGACGTAATAATGTCGTTTTTTGACGTTAAAAAATACGTCAAAAAACGACATTATTACGTCATTATTTGTGCACCAACCTAATAATAAAATAATCTATTCAGTAAAATATTCATACTATTAAATAAATTCTAAAAATTTCGTTTGAATCAAATGATTTCTTGATTTTTGGTAAATGTTTTAAAACGACTTTAAAGGCTACCCTATTGGGCGGCATTTAAACCAGCTGCTGTGGTGGGCTCTTGATTAGGTCTTCGGCTTGTTTAGGAGTTTGAGAGTGCCTAAATCTTTGCATATTCTCAGCATTGGAAGATCCCTGGATTTCGCAATTAATTTCGATTATTCCCAAATTTATTTACAAGTTATAAAAATTGCAAAAATCACCTAAAACATCGCCGAAAACAATCGCTGTAATGAAAACGTGGAAATCCAAAATTTTTGTAACATGAGCTATTGAAAGTTAGAGAGTCCCTTTAATTGAAAAAGTGTGACACGCTGTCATTCACATTTATTGTATAAACAGTGGGAGGTCGTATTTTTGGTTTGATTGCGGGAAAAAGTATCCATTTTGGTGATATCTAGAAAAAGCAACCGGAAGCTACCTTACGGCGGTGGGAAAGTGATTGAAGTCTAGATGCCAGATCAGGACCAATAACATTGTATATTCTTCATTGGATTTTATCAAGAATCTCTAAATATATATCAGGATCAGATGTGCCAGCAATATTCAATGCATGGACGAATTGTAGACTTATAAATGTTTGAAATAAAGCAGTAGAATAATACATTCTACTTCCACGCAGTCTAGAAACCAACATACCCTGGGGGAGAAATAATAAAAAAAAAAAATGAAGCCAATAAAGAAAAACGATAAATTAATCAACATCTTAATTTCCGTCAAACTGTCACTTTCATTCTTCTTCTATGTGAGTTGTCGCTTCATTGGTATAACGGCCTTGGTGTTCCAGACCCCGATTTCTATTTTGACTACATGTGTGTAAAATAACAAGTAGAATAATAATTGTTTTTTTCTCTCTCACCAATAGTAAGAGAGCTTTATTTTTTTTCATCATTTCACCCCAAGCAAGGCAATAAAGCCACTAGGACGCAAGGAGGTTACTGAGTTTTAGAGAATATAATGAAAACTACTATTAAGGAGAGTGGACAATAAAAGAACAAGAATCAAAATACAGAAGATAACGATTGACACTGAATTTAAAGTTTTGAAGATCAATGTTTACTGGGAAGCAAGAAGCCTGAAGAGAGTTCAACAAGCGAAAAGTACGATAGAAGAAACTGTTGGTATAGAACTTACGGTTGCCTCTAGCAATTTAAACCATAAACTGATGAGACCTTGGTGTCAATCTAGTACTGCGCTTAAATTCATAAAGTCTAGGTACAATAGAGGAAAATTTATCCAAATAATTACCATGAAAGTATTTATAGAAAAGGACAAGGAAAGCTACTTTACGACGGTTGGAAAAACAGATGACAGGTCGGGGTCAATAACATATTCTTCTTGGGATTTTACCAAGAATCTCTAAATATATAACAGGAGCATCAACTAAGATGTGGCACCAATATTCGAAGCAAGGAGGAAAGATAGATATATAAATATGAGAGTCACTCTCCTGGAGGTTAGCATCAGCCATGCACATGGAAGGCAGAAAGAGTTTTTTCAGATGATTAAAAGAGAATAGTTTTGTTTTGAAGGCGTTAAAATTAACAAGTCACTCCTTGCCCCATTTAACAACGGATTGTATAGTCATTTTTGAGATCAGTTGCCAATTTTACCTTATTGAACCGATCAGACGACTATTAAGACAGGAGTAAATAGTTGTGTCATCAGCATAGATAACGAGTTATCCTATTGATAAGTATATTCCCTGCTTCTATCTATTGATATCAATCTGTTGTTTCCTACTTATTGAAATTTTTCTCGTCTAAACCCATCTTGCATATTTATAAATCTACCATTCGTCCGTGCATTGGATACTGTTGCCATATCTGGTCTAGTGCTCCTGCTAATAATCTCGAGGTTCTTGTTAAAATCCAAAGAATGATCTGCAATGTAATCGATCCTGACTTGACATCTACTGCAAAGATAGTTGGTTCATTGTGTTGTGCCAGAAGAGTTTTCTAGTCAGTCCATCTTGCACATTTACAAATCTACCATTCGCCCTTGCATTGAATACTGTTGTCATATCTGGTCTGGCGCTCCTGCTATTCATCTCCGGGTACTTGACAAAATCCAAAGAATGATCTGCAATGTAATCGATCTTGACTTGGCATCTCAACTTCAGTCACTTTCTCAAAGACATGATGTGGCTTCCTTCTGTCTCTCCTACAAATATTTTCATGGCAACTGCGCTGACAAGCTTTTTCCCCTGGTGCTCCGACTATATGAATTTAAGCGTGCTACTTGATTGGCATCTAAGTCCCACCCTTTTACTGTGAAATTAGATAAATGTAACCGTCACTTCTACTTCAACAGTTTCTTTTCTCGCTTGTGGAACTCTTCCTTTTATTTGCTTCCCTGATAACTACAAACTTCAAAAATTTAAACGCAGCGTCAATCGCCATCTCCTGTCTTCTTGAACCCCGTTTATCTTTTGTCTTTTTCTCAATCCTCCCTATCTTCTCTTTCACTTTCACTTTCACTTCCTGTAACACCTGCGTACAAATGTCATTCCCGCCTTGCTTAGGGTGAAATGATTTTAAAAAATATCAGTCTATTTGTTGCGGGTTGATGTACGCATTGAAAGATAAACACCTGTGTCACCTGAAATGCCCGAAACAAACTCGGGATATGAGTCCACGTAAAGAAACAAAAAGAACCGGTGTATATGTAGAAACAAATAATGTATTAAGAACAAAAGGATTAAAAGTGACAAAGACAATAATGTGTGTAACAAATGAATGTGGAAACTTTTTGGTCCAAATTATGTGAAACGAATGAATGTGCGTACGTACGTGTGCGTGTGCATATATTGTTCATGCGTTTCCCAAAAGGGAACGCGTTTTTCCGTGAGAGACTTTCATGTTGACGGATAAGATCAGAAGAGAGCGATAAAAAATTATCGCAGAGTATTTATAGTGCCGGAGAGCGTCCCCTAGTAATGGTTTCGAAAATTAGGAGGCGGTAACCCGACATATTCATGGTGATTTCTTTATATCTAAATCACATTATTCCTTTCTCTATGTATTAGTAACTAGATCTGACAGCACAGTGGTGGCTACAAATTAAATATCCAGTTTTTTACTTATGGCGATAAAGTAAATTTATGTTGAATTAAAAAGAATTAAAGACCATAAAATTCAGGTAAAATGTCACAGGTGGAAGTAGAAAGAGGATTTGTTGGTAATAAAGGAGAACTTCACTGTGATACCAGTTATATATACAACATTTCGGCCAAATAACCTCTAGTCATCATCAGGGTCCATTGTTTGACTGATATGAAATATATGTTCAAGACTGCTCAGGCATCTCGACTTCAATTACTTTTTCACCGACGTGATGTGGTTTCTCTCTGTCTTTTCTACAAATATTTCCATTACTCTGAGGAGCTTTTTTTTTCTTTAGTACCTCGACTACATGAATTTAAGATTGCTACTAGATTGGCAACTAGGTTTTTCCCATTTTACTAATGAACTAGCTAGAGGCAACCACCACCTTTACTCACTTCTAAGAGTTTTTTCAAACACTTCCCATCAGTAGAACTCCCTTCCGATTTCTTACTTTCCTGGTAACTACAATCTTCAAACGTTTAAATGCAACACCAGTCACAATCTTCTGTCTTCTTGAACTATGTTCCTTTTTTGACCTTTCCTTAATCCTCATCAATAAAGTCTTTTCATTCTCTTTCTCTTTCACTACCTATAACGCATCTGCGTTCTAGTGGCATTATCGCTTTGCTTGGGGTGGGTGAAAACGATTAATATATATATATATATATATATATATATATATATATATATATATATATATATATATATATAACTAAATGCAACCAATATTTCTACTAGTTTCTTTTGTACCTCCCCCCCTGTAGAAGTCCCCTATTGATTACTTGCTTCCCTGAAATTCAGTCAGTTATGTGCCAGGCGATCATGTATCCTTCGATAGATGAATGACAAGGCAGATTTTTCCCGCAGTAGGGTGTTATTTCTTTCTGCGATAGACTCGGTCTTTCCTGCTATTTACCCATACCTGGGTGTAAGGGGGGAAGAAGAGGATTCATACTTTTCCCTAGGGCATTAGCACGTAAGTGAATGCAATGGTGAATGTAATGGATTTGACTAGAATTCGAACGGCTGTCCGATTCCTCAATCCGAGCCTCTATCCATTACTCCATTACTGCCTCACTATAATCTTCAAACATTTAAATGCAACGCCAATCACCATCTTCTGTCTTCTTGAACCCTGTTCATTTTTCGTCCTTTTCTCAATCCTTTTCGCTATCTTCTCTTTCACTTTCACTTTCACTTCCTGAAACACCATGAGTTCTAGTGGATGTATCGCCTTGCTTGGGATCAAAAAATAACTGCCATGAAACAAATCAATGAATAGTTATTTCATATCAGACAAGCAATGAACTGCTGAACATGGCCAGCTTTGCTTTGGTTTGTTAAACGGTATATCAACACCTTATGGGTCATTTAATACCAAAGTTTAGACTTATTGAAATATTTAGTAATTTTTTTTTTCAATAATGTTTTGCTGATAATTTTTTTATGGAAATGTATTTCTGGTATTCTTACTACAAAAAATTATTTTTATAATTTTCACAATGTTTTGAACCCAGTTTGTGGAATTACTACTTACCCATAGCTGGGACCCTAACAAGTGCTACCACCCCGAATCAGAGTGGACCCGGGAACAACAGTAATTAACAGGTGGTTCTACGCTCCTCAAAACCTCCCGATCAGAGGCCTTGCTGCTGGATGTAGTTTATCGTCATACCCAGGGGGAGAAGAAGACCGGAGCGTACTTGATGGAAATATTGTGTCTAATAATATTTATAATCTTCAATGTGCGGACAATAATTCGACATGATTAAAGTATATTGACAATTAAACATAGCAAAAATGAAATGCTGAAAAAAAAAAAAAAAAAAAAAAAAAGGCTCGTCGCCAGATAAATAAATAAAGATAGAAAGAGTCAGCGAGTTTAGACGTGGTTGGTTGGTTGGGTTTTATGGCTTATCAACCACTGTGGGTCATTTAATGCCAAATTAAGATATATATATATATATATATATATATATATATATACACACACACACACACACACACACACACACACACATATATATATATATATATATACATATACACATATACATACATACACATATACCTATACATATATTAAATATACAGTACTATTAAACATAGCTGGCAACATTATTGTTTCAAAAACGCATAGCTAGTAATATCAATGTTTCAAAAACGCATAGCTGGCAACATTGTTGTTTCAAAAACGCATAGCTGGCAACATTGTTGTTTCAAAAACGCATAGCTGGCAACATTATTTTTTCCAAAAAACGTATAGCTGGCAACATTATTGTTTCAAAAACGCATACCTGGCAACATTATTGTTTCAAAAATGTATAGCTGGCAACATTATTTTTCTGAAAACATTATCTGAGGCCTTGTTGTTGGACGTAGTTTATCGTCATACCCAGGACGCGGATGTAGTTTATCGTCATACCCAGGACGAAGTTTAGACGTGGGTAGATATGTGTAGATAAGTAAACAGAAAGATACAAGTGTGTTTGAAAGTCAGAAAAAGCTCATGGTTTCTCATGTGCAGGCCGAAGCACAAAGACAGCTATTGCAAATTTATAAAATGAATCCATTGGAGAGAAAGTTTCCAGCCTTAACTTTCCCTAATGCAGCTGCATCCTGTTACGACATTTTCATTACTGCTTTAGTTGTTATTAATGACAAAGCAATTGCTGTACAAACAGACATAATGAAAACTAACAGACTAGGGTGGACTCAGCTGATCCTGATATTCATTATCAGCTTGTTCGGGATGGGATGGTGCACAGTATCATGAGTATTTAGACCCCATCCCATCACATACGCACGCACACACACACACACACACATACATACATACATATATATATATATATATATATATATATATATATATGCATTTCTAGAAAATGAAGATTTTTAAAACTCCAGCCATACAATGAATTATTGATAGCTTTAACATATTCTTGTATAAACAGAAAGGTTTACTGTTTAAGAGAAGCTTCATAGGTTAATATCTACAAAATATAACGGATAACAGCATATATATATATATATATATATATTAGGTTAGTACAAAAATAATGACGTAATAACGTCAAAAAACGACATTATTACGTCATTATTTTTGCACCAACCTAATATATATATATATATATATATATATATATATATATATATATATATATATATATGTAAAAATAAATGCGAACGTCAGTGTGTCATTGTGAGCAAATTAAAATCTATACAGGCCGGATCCAGATCCGCAATCCTGAAATTTTCGATTCCCAAGTTTTCATTACTTTGGTTGTTTCTAGGTGATATTTTTTTTTTTTTTTTTTGCAACGAATTTTTTTGTACGATATCAATTTTTATAAGTTGGAAATAAATTTGGGAATAATCGAAATTCATTGCGAAATCCAGCAAAAGTCACTCATGAAATAAAAATAATTTTTGTACCTAGGTACATCAAATTGTCTTTAAATTAAGTGGCAACAGAAGAATTATCGTTGAACTATTAAAAGGCAAGCTTAAAAATTAATTCACTACTTCCATGCAGCAATCAATTTTGAGTTCTTCTGTAGTTTATTGTTGCTTATCGCATACGGCAGCTGTATGACTCGCAAAAAGAAATCTCCGCCAACAGAGGACCAGATTGCAATCAAAAGAACCAAGACTGCAACGAGGAGAAGAAAGTTCCGTGCAAATGAAAACCCAGATCAAACGGCAGCCAGAAGAGCTTCGAATACTGAGAATATACAAAGACTCAGAGACTCTCAAACTCCTAGACAAGTCGAAGGCCTGATGAAGAGCCCACCACAGCAGCTAGTTTAAATGCCGCCCAATAATATATAGGAGGACTGATATTGCATAACTGTTATGCAATATCAGTCCTCCTATATGATGGGAATGAGGGATAATCTCCTCACAGATTAAGAAAAGACATGAAGCAACAGATATGTAGCTCTATAGAAGGATGTTGAAAATACCATGGTCTGAACATGTAATCATCAACGAAGCTTTAGAGAAAAAAAAACAACATTTAAAAAAGTCACTTACGTTTAATATCAGAAAGAAATAGTTGAAATTCTTAGGGCACATAATGAGGAAAGTGGGTTTGGGAAATTGGATACTCACAGGACAGATTGAAGGCAAGAGGAAAACAGCGTATAACCTACCTGGTGAGGTTGTATTAATGGTTGGCCGAACAGGAATTATCAGTACTATTCCTTGGTATGGCGATAAACTACATCAGGCAGCAAGGCTTTTAATCAGAAGATTGGAGGTTTTGGGACTCTTCAAGTTGCTAGACATATTCATCCTGCTTCATGGTTGCGAGATATGAACACTAATGGTAGATGAGGAGAGATTAGTCATTATTATTATTATTATTATTAAATTGGTCCATGGTAGGATGATAAACTACATCCGGCCGCAAGGCCTCTGATCTGGAGATTGGGGCCTTTGGGGAGTGTGGAACCACCTCATAAATGCTGTTGTTTCCAGGTTCACCTTGAACTGGGGTAGTATCACCTGTTAGGATCCCAGCTATGGGCAAATAGTGTATCCTCGAATAAAAACAAAACATTATGAAAGTATAAAAATACATTTTTATAGTATAAATTCCAGCATACATTTTTATATAAAAGAATTACCAACGATACGTATTTGTAATAAAATTACTAACAAGTATATTTTATCTGTAGTTGAAAGCATAGAATTACATTCAAAATATTTAAATTTTGACATTAAATAACCCACAGAGGTGTTGATATGCCGCTAAACAAAATCAACCAACATAATACTTAAGTCCCTTTTCTTATTCTAACGAAATTTTCTTATTTCTTAATACTTTGATTAGCTTTTGGAAAGCATCTTTCGCTATCTCAATGCAACTTCGGGTTTCAGTGTAGCATATTCTATCCTCTGTTAGAACACTTCATAGATATTTAAATTTTTGGTACTTTTTTTAATGTTGATATGTCCAATTTGTAATTAGCCTGTTGGGTAGTGACTTTTGCTGACAACTATATCAGATCATAAACTTATGTTACAGCCTGTTATGATTCATAATGATGATGATATTTCATCAATTTAGGCATAAAGATCTGAAATTTCGTCATTATAAAATCAACCTTTCCACCACAAGCAAGGTAGCAGTAGCAAAAGGAACAACACAGACTGGATATGACGAATCTTCTTCGCTCAGTGAAAATCCAAAGTCGACGGTTTCAAAGGCTTCCCGTAACCATGAAATTATCGGAACAATTATAAGCAAGTTAGCCTAAATTTTAAAGAAACAAAAAGAGACAATAACCCTGAGAACATTTAGACTATTCAAAACCAATATTGTAAATAACACCACGAAAAGAAAAAAAAATATATTCTTGTCATTAAGTTCAACACGTGTCTCAAAGTCTTATTGTTATACATTATTCTTGTACGTTGTATTCCTTTCATTTTCAGTCTAAAAAAAGAGAAAAGGAATCCTCTATCAACTACTAATGCATGTAACACGGAGTAAATTACATTAACAACTCAACATTAATCCCGTTACAAGCCCATTAAGGTCTTTTGTGCCAGAATTGGCTGAGGACATCAGATATCTGCTCTCCTTCTTAAGCTGGGTATGACCATAGACTACATCCGCGTCCTGGGTAAGACGATAAACTACGTCCAGCAGCAAAGCCTCTGATCAGGAGGTTTTGAGGAGCGTGGAATCTCCTCTTAATTGCTGGTGTTCCCAGGTCCACCATAGCCTGGGGTGGTAGCACCTGTTAGAGTCCCAGCTATGGGCAAATAGTTAACCCCCAAACTGGGGTCAAAACACTATGAAAGTATAGAAATAGGTTTTAATACCAGTAATACATTTTTGGAAGGAAAAATTATTACCAGTAATACATTTTTGAGGAAAAAATATTACCAACAATACATTTTTGGAAAAAATATTACCAGTAATAAAAATGTTGTCGGCATTAAATAACCCATTGAGGCTGATATGCCGTAAAACAAACCAAACCAAACCAATCCTTCTTAAGAGCAGATATGCTAATAAGAAAAACATACAAATCAAAAGATAACACTTTTAATAAAATAAATATCGCATGTCATCTTTCTTTGCAGAAGCAGCTTTCATTGCCCCCACACCAAAAAAGAAAAAAAAAAACATTCAACTGAGTGGGCAGTGGATCAAACAGTTTTCTGGAGTCAGAGTCTATATTTACATACTCAATTATTTTTCCTTTATTTGTGTGCATGTGCTGCAAGTGGCAATATACGCATAAACAAAAGCAGCAAAAAGTGAAATAGGTGCATACACGCACATGCATAAACACACGCAAACACAAAATCATACACGTACATATACACATGCGCAAAGATACATGTATTTAAAATAATTCATATACAGCCTCTTTTGTGTTTAATAGTGTGTGTGTGTGTTTTGGAGCGTATGCTGTAAATTGTGTAAATTTATTTTCCTATCAATGAATATACTTTAAGTGCAATACTGCAATACAATAATACAATGTGAGAATGCAGACAGATATAAAGACATGAACAGATATATACAGGGTGCGATGGGTAAATTGTCTTGTAGGTGACGCCAAAATGAAAATAACACTGACATCTCATTTTAACAGATCTACAGTGTACGATGGATAAATTGTCGTGTAAATGACGCCAAAATGAAAATAACACTGATATCTCATTTTAACATCTGCGGGGAGCGATGGGTAAATTGTCGTGTAAATGACGATAAAATGGAAATAACACTGACAACTCATTTTAACAGAAATACGGGGTGCGATGGATAAATTGTCGTGTAAACGACGATAAATTGGAAATAACAGTGACAACTCATTTTAACAGATCTATGGAGTGCGATGGATAAATTGTCGTATAAATGACGCCCAAAAAAGAAAAAAATAACACTGATCTCTCATTTTAACAGATATATTTACCAAAATTATACAAAAATATCTTGAAATAGTAAAGCGTAAATTTATTCAATAAAATCTCTATAGGCTTCAACCACGGTCTCCAAACGACTTCAGAATCTTCTGTAACTCTTCTGGACGATCTCCTTGTTTAAGTTGGTGAATGCTACCAAAATCCTTGCCTTCAGTTCATCTTATGCTGTTACAAGGAGTTTTGTTGGTCCCTCAACTGCACCCCACACATAATAATCAAGGGGGTTGCAGTCTGACGAGTTAGGTGACCAGATGTAAGGATTGATGTGGTTGCAGAAATTGTCTGATAGCCATGACTGCATTCTCCTGCTTGTGTGGCATGGTGCAGAGTCCTGTTGTCAGACATAGGGTCTTTTAGCATCCATCCTCTTCACCCAAAGCATCACTATCTTCTCAAGACGATGTAGACCTCCGTGTTGAGTCTGGGACCCTCACCAGCAAACTCGACGATTTTTTTTTCTTATCAGAACAATCAGAGTGAGTTTTCCGAGCTGACGTACCTTCGTGATCACCGTTAGACTCATCCAGCTCTTTCCAAATCCTCTGCATTTTCATCAGATCGACACCCAAACACTCTAAATCTTCGGACTTGATCTTCCGGCGCGAATGCTAAGCAGTACAGCATACCGGTTCTAAATTTCTAAATGGTAGAGTAAATTGCCTCATGGTGCACTTTTTCTCACGGAGGGTGCCCAACTGACCCTACTATACTGTACATGAGACAAAATCAAAAATAAACAACGTGCATGCACGAAATTAAAACTCTAAAATGGCGAAAATTTACCTATCACACCCTGTATATATAAAAGTGGGCTTTGAGGTCAACACCTAGTGGTGACAGTCTGTCTCATGCTTAACCGCAATCATTAGGACATGACCTGACGATTGCGTTTAAGCATGAAACAGACTGTTGGCGCCAGTTGGTGACCTCAATATCTACTTTTACATTTACATACGCTCTATCTCTGATACTGAGTGCTTTAACTCATAAATATAGTATACCTTAAAACTATATTTTATCACACACTCTCTCTCTCACACACACACATATATGTAATATAAAAGGCTCGAACACTAATATTCCATGGTTATAATTTATTACATTGGAATTGTAATCACGATCCAATTCATCAGATCTCCAAATTCAAAAATTACGATTCCAATGTAACAAATTATAACCATGGAATATTAGTGTTTGAGCCTTTTATATTATATTCTTGCTCTGTCCTGGACATTGAGCTCTACCTGGATTCTATACCCTTGGAAATTTATATAAATATATATTGACCACTAATATTATATATATATATATATATATATATATATATATATATAATGCTTTACAAAATTTGGGAGCGGAGTAAAGTGTCCATATAAACATATGTCCAAAAGATCATCGTTGTACCTCAACACAGAAACTAATAACAAATATTCAAAATGCCCTCTGCTTGCTTCTACACACACATGCCCCGTCGGATCATTGATTAGCGGACCCTTTCAAATACTCCTACACGGTGTCGAATCGTTTCGCAGGCCCCCATGACACGTTTATGATGCCTCACTGCATCATTAATGTTTGCTGCGTAAACTAATTTTTTTAGGTGGACCCAGAGATAAAAATCCAAAGGACTGAAGTCGGGGGAACGTGCAGGCCATGGAACCGGTCCTCCTCCACCTCTGCATCTTTCATGGTAGATATCAGTCAGTGCATCGTTAACAATGTGACTAAAATGTGCTGGAGACTCATCATGCATGAACCACATGTGTCTTCTTATTAGCAGGAGGACATCCTCTAGCAGGTCTGGAAGTGTGACCGAAGTAAGGATCATGAAGACAGCTCCTGCGAGACGTGCTGGGAGAACATATGGACCTACCAGAAAGTCACCTACAATTCCAGCCCACACATTAATCCTAAACTGATGTTGGTGTCTAGCTTGTATTGTACCATGGCGATTGCGACTCGCCCATAAATGTTACTTGTGTAAATTTGTTATTCAATCTCTTGCAAATGTTGCCTCATCCGTAAACAAGACTGAAGAGACAAACAACGGATCGGCAGTTTGTGCAATAAACCATCGGCAAATGTTCTCCCGTGGTGAGTGATCAGAGGGCGAAATACCCTGCACCCGTTGCAAATGATACGGATACAGGACCTGGTCTTGAAGTACCCTCCATGCGGTACTATGAGATGCTAAGGTCACTTGACGTATGCTGATACCTGGATTGTTTCTGACAGCCTGTAAAATGTGTTCTTCGTAGTCAGGCGTACTAGAGGAACTCGGTCTTCCTTGATCCAGAGTTTGTGCTGTCACGGATCCTGTCTCAGTAACGCGACGATAAATTAGCAATAAAGAGTTGGTTAACTCGACTGCGTTCGGTCTGGCAACGCAATCTGATACAGCCGTGCAGACTTGCGTCCATTACCATTCGCTCAGCCGTGTGCAAAAATCATATCTGCCTGCTCACGATATGAATATCCTGCCATTGTTAAATACAACACCTCTCAGTTAACCCCCTACTACACATGTTAAATGTTGAAGGCAGACTAGCCACAAATGTACACGAATGACAAATGTAACCTAATCAACATTGCAACACCGCACCATCTACCGTAAACCTTCTTTTAAACTTAATAGGGGAAAAAAAACAAAGGACATATGTTTATATGAACTTTTGTCCTTGTTTTGATTTGAGGAACCCGCCCCAAAAGTTTATAAAAGTATTTTAGATACAATCTGTATATATATATATATATATATATATATATATATATATATAGAGAGAGAGAGAGAGAGAGAGAGAGTGAGAGAGAGAGAGATGAAGAGACTCAGGTCGCTAGATATAGATATGAAAAGACAGACAGATCCCGATAGATAGATAGATAGATAGATAGATAGATATGAATAGAGTGAAATAGATAGATAGATAAATAGATAGATAGATAAATAGATAGATAGATTGAACAGCACGCGATAGATAGATAGATACATAGATAGATAGATAGATAGATAGATTGAACAGCACGCGATAAATAGATAGATAGATAGATAGATAGATAGATAGATAGATAGATTGAACAGCACGAGATAGATAGATATAGAGATAGTTTTGACAAGAAATTATCCAAGAACAGACTGAAATATGAGATAATGATATATATTTTTATATATCAAGAACAGTATTGGGGAAATTTTATGATAAAGTGCACAAAGTTTATTTGTGACGCGTTTCGCCCTTCAGGACTTTATTGAACTAATTTAGTTATGTTGGTAGGACTGTACATGAGCACGACAGAAGGATGCTGGGAATTTTAGAATTTTTATTTACTTATTTTTTATCTAGCCGAATTCGTTTAGAGTCTTTTTCTTTCCTTCACTTTTGTAAGTAGGTATTCCACACTGTGATATTAGAATATCTGCCAGTAATCGTGAAACGTTGCAGGAGGCAAATTTACTGTAGATGACCTTGCAATTAAGGTACTCTCTAAACATTTACTTCGTAATGAATTATTTTCTCCTTTGATCAGAGTAGCATTTTTTATGCCAAAGTTGTGGTCAGTCTCGTTACGGTGGACCACCAACGCATTTGAAGTATTATTTTTTAAAATGTCCTTTTTGTGTTCATATAATATTTTATTTAGATTCCTTGAGGTTTCTCCCATATATTTTTTTGACAATTATTACAGGCAGTGGTGTAAACTCTTCCTTCAAGTTTTAGCGTACTGTTTTGTTTAGTATTGACTAAGTCTTTTATATGCAGTAGTAACAACTTTTTTTATTCAATTTAGATAGATTATTCTCGATTGTAGATATGATAGAATTATTAGGCAGGATAATATTTTTTTGATTCACTGGATTTCTCAGGAGGGTCGATTTTTTTTTTAAATATTTTATGGGCTTTTTAATTCGCATTGAATATAAAATAATTGAGGTATTGGACAACATTGAAAGTATTTTTAGTCTATTTCTTCTCTTCGTGTAAATAATCAATAATAAACGAACAAAAAACAAAAAATAACTATCAAAAGACAAAAATTTAACAAAGAAATCAGGAAATTAATTAAAAATGAAAACAAATTATGGTATAGACTCATAGAATATCACGCCCCAAATTTACGGTCTCCCTAAAACCCACAACACTGATATCCCAATGCGCCCCATTATCTCAGGAATAGACAGCGCCCCACCCCATAAACTAGTGAAGGCCATAACAAACTTCTAACCTCTCTCCTTGGAACAATCAATTCAGATCATGTAAAGAACTCAGGTAGCATAGTTGAGAAACTAAAGGAACTGAACATGACCGACAAACTTATTGCTGTTATTTTAATATAAAAATCTAATTCTATACTTTCGTAGTGTTTTGTTTTTGTTTGAGGGTTCAATATTTGCCCATAGCTGGGGTCATAACAGGTGCTACCACACAGGGTCAGGGTGAATAACAGCAATTAAGAGGTTGTTCCACGCTCCTCAAAACCCCCAATGTTCTGATCAGAGACCTTGATGCGGGATGTAATTTATCGTCATACCCAGGATTGATGAGATATTTGTAGGGTGTAACATATGAATTAACTAAGTAAGTAACTAATGAACGAAGGGACAAAATATAATGATAATATGATAATAATAGGACATATATTTCTCTCCATGTAATGACCGCAATTACAAAAAAAAAAAAAATTGATTATTTGGCACCTCATTTGCTTGCAGCTTCTGATGAAAAAATAAACAAAAAAAAAAAAATACTGGTTGCATGTTGAAGTCTTCGGTTGAGATTTGGGACAACTCGAACTGTAGAAAGCAAAGGCAAAACTTAATAATAATAGCAATGACAGATATACAGCGGGTGTTGCTGCTGCTGCTGCTGCTGCTGCTGCCGTTGCAGAGACCAGCATCAATAAGCATATTAAATGCAACAGCCCAGCTGAACCGGGCCAACTCTACTGACGTCATAAAATCATATCAAAGCTCCTCCTACCTGCTTTTACTCGTCTCCTCTTACTTACCCTCATTTGACCCAATCCTAGCAACAATTCCATATCCAGGGAGATTATTGAATAATGAGCTTTCGCGCCAGTAGTAAAGACGCGGGTAGCGTAACGACTGTAAATGGAATCGGCGAACCGAGTTCAAATTACCGCTTAGTTTGTTGCGCTCACTTTCACACTAATACCCAGGTTTCAACTTCCCCCACCTATGGGTTAAGTAGAAGAGTAGACGTGGGTGGTAACTAAAGGAGAAAAAAACTTAATTTCAAACCGTGAAGGTGACGGAAATCCATTTCCCAAGAATATGGCAATTCAGATAATAAAGAAAAAAAAGGAAGCTGTAGAGAGTCATAATCGCCTATATCAGGAACAAAATTTATAGGGAAAAATTAATTACAGTGAATTTCTATAGTAAAAACAGATATAATGTATTTCTATAGTAAAAATAGAGCTGATATAATTCTATAGTAAGAATAGATATAATGAGTTTATATAGTAAAAACGTAGAATATAATTTTTGACTAACATCAACGGCAAAGCATTAACATAAGCAATGCCTTATTTAATAAATTTAATAAAATCACTATTCTTTTAGTAACATTTTCATTAAAGTAAAAACGTATAATGCACTTAAAAACAAGTATAATTCATTTCTATAGTAAAAACAAGTATAATGCATTTCTATAGTAAAAACAAGTATAATGCATTACTATAGTAAAAACAAGTATAATGCATTTTTATAGTAAAAACAAGTATAATGCATTTCTATAGTAAAAACAAGTATAATTCATTTTTATAGTAAAAACAAGTATAATGCATTTCTATTGTAAAAACAAGTATAATTCATTTTTATAGTACAAACAAGTATAATTCATTTTTATAGTAAAAACAAGTATAATGCAATTCTATAGTAAAAACAAGTATAATGCATTACTATAGCAAAAACAAGTATAATGCTTTTTTATACTAAAAACAAGTATAATGAATTTCTATAGTACAAACAAGTATAATTCATTTTTATAGTACAAACAAGTATAATGCATTGCTATAGTAAAAACAAGTATAATGCATTGCTATAGTAAAAACAAGTATAATTCATTTTTATAGTAAAAACAAGTATAATGCATTGCTATAGTAAAAACAAGTATAATGCATTTTTATAGTAAAAACAAGTATAATTCATTTTTATAGTACAAACAAGTATAATTCATTTTTATAATAAAAACAAGTATAATGCATTTCTATAGTAAATACAAGTATAATGCATTGCTATAGTAAAAACAAGTATAATTCATTTTTATAGTAAAAACAAGTATAATGCATTGCTATAGTAAAAACAAGTATAATGCATTTTTATAGTAAAAACAAGTATAATTCATTTTTATAGTAAAAACAAGTATAATGCATTTTTATAGTAAAATCAAGTATAATGCATTGCTATAGTAAAAACAAGTATAATGCATTGCTATAGTAAAAACAAGTATAATGCATTGCTATAGTACAAACAAGTATAATTCATTTTTATAGTAAAAACAAGTATAATGCATTGCTATAGTAAAAACAAGTATAATTCATTGCTATAGCAATGCACCAGGGAAAACATTTCATAATTAGCAATGCATTATTTTTCTAATTTTTTAGAATCATAATTATCTATATTGTAAAGAACATTTCTATGGTAAAATCAGTTATAGTGAATTCTATTGTAAAAACATGTATGACGTATTACTATAGATATAATATGTCAGATGAAACTCTATAGTAAAGCAATTAATGTAATTCTGTAGCAAAATAGGCATAAAGGATTCCTATAGTAAAAAGTTGCAATATAATTTTAGACTAACATCAATGACAAAGCATTTGATCCTTAGAATGCATTATTTAATAAATTTAGTAATTTCACTATTCTTTTAGTAATACATTAAAGTAAAAAGAAAATGTCTAACATATTTCTATAGTAAAAACAAGTATAATGCATTTCTATAGTAAAAACAAGTATAATGCATTACTATAGTAAAAACAAGTATAATGCATTTTTATAGTAAAAACAAGTATAATGCATTTCTATAGTAAAAACAAGTATAATTCATTTTTATAGTAAAAACAAGTATAATGCATTTCTATTGTAAAAACAAGTATAATTCATTTTTATAGTACAAACAAGTATAATTCATTTTTATAGTAAAAACAAGTATAATGCAATTCTATAGTAAAAACAAGTATAATGCATTACTATAGTAAAAACAAGTATAATGCTTTTTTATACTAAAAACAAGTATAATGAATTTCTATAGTACAAACAAGTATAATTCATTTTTATAGTACAAACAAGTATAATTCATTTTTATAGTAAAAACAAGTATAATGCAATTCTATAGTAAAAACAAGTATAATGCATTACTATAGTAAAAACAAGTATAATGCTTTTTTATACTAAAAACAAGTATAATGAATTTCTATAGTACAAACAAGTATAATTCATTTTTATAGTACAAACAAGTATAATGCATTGCTATAGTAAAAACAAGTATAATGCATTGCTATAGTAAAAACAAGTATAATTCATTTTTATAGTAAAAACAAGTATAATGCATTGCTATAGTAAAAACAAGTATAATGCATTTTTATAGTAAAAACAAGTATAATTCATTTTTATAGTACAAACAAGTATAATTCATTTTTATAATAAAAACAAGTATAATGCATTTCTATAGTAAATACAAGTATAATGCATTGCTATAGTAAAAACAAGTATAATTCATTTTTATAGTAAAAACAAGTATAATGCATTGCTATAGTAAAAACAAGTATAATGCATTTTTATAGTAAAAACAAGTATAATTCATTTTTATAGTAAAAACAAGGATAATGCATTTTTATAGTAAAATCAAGTATAATGCATTGCTATAGTAAAAACAAGTATAATGCATTGCTATAGTAAAAACAAGTATAATGCATTGCTATAGTACAAACAAGTATAATTCATTTTTATAGTAAAAACAAGTATAATGCATTGCTATAGTAAAAACAAGTATAATTCATTGCTATAGCAATGCACCAGGGAAAACATTTCATAATTAGCAATGCATTATTTTTCTAATTTTTTAGAATCATAATTATCTATATTGTAAAGAACATTTCTATGGTAAAATCAGCTATAGTGAATTCTATTGTAAAAACATGTATGACGTATTACTATAGATATAATATGTCAGATGAAACTCTATAGTAAAGCAATTAATGTAATTCTGTAGCAAAATAGGCATAAAGGATTCCTATAGTAAAAAGTTGCAATATAATTTTAGACTAACATCAATGACAAAGCATTTGATCCTTAGAATGCATTATTTAATAAATTTAGTAATTTCACTATTCTTTTAGTAATACATTAAAGTAAAAAGAAAATGTCTAACATATTTCTATAGTAAAAACAAGTATAATGCATTTCTATAGTAAAAACAAGTATAATGCATTACTATAGTAAAAACAAGTATAATGCATTTTTATAGTAAAAACAAGTATAATGCATTTCTATAGTAAAAACAAGTATAATTCATTTTTATAGTAAAAACAAGTATAATGCATTTCTATTGTAAAAACAAGTATAATTCATTTTTATAGTACAAACAAGTATAATTCATTTTTATAGTAAAAACAAGTATAATGCAATTCTATAGTAAAAACAAGTATAATGCATTACTATAGTAAAAACAAGTATAATGCTTTTTTATACTAAAAACAAGTATAATGAATTTCTATAGTACAAACAAGTATAATTCATTTTTATAGTACAAACAAGTATAATGCATTGCTATAGTAAAAACAAGTATAATGCATTGCTATAGTAAAAACAAGTATAATTCATTTTTATAGTAAAAACAAGTATAATGCATTGCTATAGTAAAAACAAGTATAATGCATTTTTATAGTAAAAACAAGTATAATTCATTTTTATAGTACAAACAAGTATAATTCATTTTTATAATAAAAACAAGTATAATGCATTTCTATAGTAAATACAAGTATAATGCATTGCTATAGTAAAAACAAGTATAATTCATTTTTATAGTAAAAACAAGTATAATGCATTGCTATAGTAAAAACAAGTATAATGCATTTTTATAGTAAAAACAAGTATAATTCATTTTTATAGTAAAAACAAGTATAATGCATTTTTATAGTAAAATCAAGTATAATGCATTGCTATAGTAAAAACAAGTATAATGCATTGCTATAGTAAAAACAAGTATAATGCATTGCTATAGTACAAACAAGTATAATTCATTTTTATAGTAAAAACAAGTATAATGCATTGCTATAGTAAAAACAAGTATAATTCATTGCTATAGCAATGCACCAGGGAAAACATTTCATAATTAGCAATGCATTATTTTTCTAATTTTTTAGAATCATAATTATCTATATTGTAAAGAACATTTCTATGGTAAAATCAGTTATAGTGAATTCTATTGTAAAAACATGTATGACGTATTACTATAGATATAATATGTCAGATGAAACTCTATAGTAAAGCAATTAATGTAATTCTGTAGCAAAATAGGCATAAAGGATTCCTATAGTAAAAAGTTGCAATATAATTTTAGACTAACATCAATGACAAAGCATTTGATCCTTAGAATGCATTATTTAATAAATTTAGTAATTTCACTATTCTTTTAGTAATACATTAAAGTAAAAAGAAAATGTCTAACATATTTCTATAGTAAAAACAAGTATAATGCATTTCTATAGTAAAAACAAGTATAATGCATTTCTATAGTAACACATCAGGGAAAGCCTTTTATAATCAGCAGTATATTGTTCTTGTAATTTTTTTAATATCACTTATCTGTTAGTAACACTTGCATTAATATAAAACATGTATAATGTATTTCTACAGTAAAAACTTGTATAATATAAAATCTATAGCAAAAACTTAAATAATGTAAGTCTATAGATTATTTGCATTATATCTGTTTTTTATTGTAAAAATGCATTATACACCATTTTACCACAGAAATGCATTATATCTGTTTTGCTATAGAAATACATTAAACCCATTTTTATCATACAGATTTCAACTGAAATACCTCCCATATTTGAAAGCTTGACAAAAAAAACAAAGTAACTGCCACCCCAAAAATATATTTCATTGTTGCTTAAACAGAGGGCTACAGATTTTATTCACTTTGTTTAAAAAATGACATCCGCCAATTAGTGGCCTCTATTTGCAATACACTGTTGGAGATGATTCTGAAAGTTTTCTATTGCCTGGAAATTTGAGGTCTTCCAAGTGGCTTTCTTTTCCGTGGCCCTGGAATTTTCAACACATAACAGTATCGATTTTCTATCTGGAGCAACCATCATTCTGACATAACTTGAAAAGAGCATGAAAAGCTCTTCTCTGTTGCAATTACAGATTCACCAGACTTTTAAAAAAATGGTTCAACAGCAAATGTACAGTTTGCACTGGTCCAAGCCATGATGGTAACTGATCATATATGAATAAATAGTAAGACATTTGCAAGATGAAGACACCATTGCTACTTGCCTACGTTCCCTAACATCACACAGGTGACACTTTAAAATGTGGTATGTCATGCTGTTGCATACTGCAATGCATTATGTCTTGTCATGACACATAATGCATTATGTCTTGCTGTCACACACCATAATTTATTATGTCTAGCTGTCACACCCCGAAATGCAATATGCCTGGCTGTTGCATACTTTACTGCATTATCTTGTGGTCACACTGTATAATGCATGCTATCACACACATAATGCAATATGTGTTGCTGTTGCTCACTGTAATGCATTATATCTGGCTGTCATAATACATAAAGTCTTGTTGTCACATCCCATAATGCACTAGGCCTTGCTGTCACACCCTGTAATGCATTATGTCTTGCAGTCACAACCTGTAATGCATTATGTCTTGCTGTAACACTCCGTAATGCATTATGTCATGCTGTCACACCACGTAATGCATTATATCTTGCTGTCACACCCTGTAATATATTATGTCTTGCTGTCACACACTGTAATGCAATATATCTTGCAGTCACACCCCATAATGCATTATGTCATGCTGTCAAGCTCTATAATGCATCATACCAATATTCTATACACTTACATTATTCATGTTTTCACTATAGCAATAGACACAACATACTAGAAATTCATTAAACCTATTAATCACTATTTATTTATAAGAGTTTTTATTTACAAAATTTTTTTTTATTATGCTATTTATTAAAATGGTTAGCAAAAATTTGGATAATTGGCAACTGATTCAAACTTTATAAAATAATAAATAATAAGGATTTTCTTAGAGTTCGTTCACATATTTTAATAATTTAGTAAATGTTTATAAATTTATGAATATAAAATTGTTTTCATATTTATTTCTCTATGAATTGTTAAATGATAAATATTGATTTGCATTAATCTTAATACAATTGTATTAATACAATGCATGCTATAGTAAAACAGGTATAATGCATACTATAGTAAAACAGGCACAACGCATTCTATAGTAAAACAGGTACAATGCATACTATAGTAAAACAGGTATAATGCATAATATAGCAAAACAGGTATAATGCATACTATAGTAAAACAGGTACAATGTATACTATAGTGAGTAAGGTATAATGTATACTATAGTAAAATAGGTACAATGTATACTATAGTAAAATAGGAATAATGCATACTATAGTAAAACAGGTAGAATGTACTCTACAGTAAAACAGGTATAATGCATACTATAGTAAAACTGATACAATCTACACTATAGTAAAATAGGTACAATATATACTATAGTAAATAAGGTATAATGCGTACTATAGTAAAATAGGTAGAATGTATACCATAGTAAAACAGGTATAATGCATACTATAGTAAAACAGGTATAATGCATTCTACAGTAAAACAGGTACAATGCATACTATAGTAATACAGGTACAATACATACTATAGTAAAACAGATACAATATATACTATAGTAAAACAGGTATAATGCATACTATAGTAAAATAGGTTCAATTCATTCTATAGTAAAACAGGTACAATGCATACTATAGTAAAACAGGTACAATGCATAATATAGAAAAAGTTACAATGCATGCTATAGTAAAATAGGTACAATGTATACTATAGTAAAACAGGTATAATGCATACTATAGTAAAACAGGCACAATGTATACTATAGTAAAACAGGTATAATGCATACTATAGTAATACAGGTACAATGTATACAATAGCAAAACAGGTAAAATGCATGCCAGGGTAAAATAGGTACAATGTATACTATAGTAAAACAGGTAAAATGCATACTATAGTATAACAGGTAAATGCATACTATAGTAACACAGGTATGATGCATACTATTGTAAAACAGGTATAATGCATACTATAGTAAAACAGTAGAATGTACTCTACAGTAAAACAGGTATAATGCATACTATAGTAAAACTGATACAATCTACATTATAGTAAAATAGGTACAATGCATACTATAGTAAAAATGTATAATGCATACTATAGAAAAACAGGTATAATGTATACTATAGTAAATAAGGTATAATGCATACTATAGTAAAATAGGTACAATGTATACCATAGTAAAACAGGTATAATGCATACTATAGTAAAACAGATACAATGCATTCTACAGTAAAACAGGTACAATACATACTATAGTAAAACAGATACAATATATACTATAGTAAAACAGGTATAATGCATACTATAGTAAAATAGGTTCAATTCATTCTATAGTAAAACAGGTATAATACATATTATAGTAAAACAGGTACAAAGTATACTATAGTAAAACATGTATAATGCATACTATAGTAAAACAGGTACAATGCATACTATAGTAAAACAGGTACAATATATACTATAGTAAAACAGGTATAATGCATACTATAGTAAAATAGGTACAATGTATACTATAGTAAAACAGGTATAATGCATACTATAGTAAAACAGTAGAATGTACTCTACAGTAAAACAGGTATAATGCATACTATAGTAAAACTGATACAATCTACATTATAGTAAAATAGGTACAATGCATACTATAGTAAAAATGTATAATGCATACTATAGAAAAACAGGTATAATGTATACTATAGTAAATAAGGTATAATGCATACTATAGTAAAATAGGTACAATGTATACCATAGTAAAACAGGTATAATGCATACTATAGTAAAACAGATACAATGCATTCTACAGTAAAACAGGTACAATACATACTATAGTAAAACAGATACAATATATACTATAGTAAAACAGGTATAATGCATACTATAGTAAAATAGGTTCAATTCATTCTATAGTAAAACAGGTATAATACATATTATAGTAAAACAGGTACAAAGTATACTATAGTAAAACATGTATAATGCATACTATAGTAAAACAGGTACAATGCATACTATAGTAAAACAGGTACAATATATACTATAGTAAAACAGGTATAATGCATACTATAGTAAAATAGGTACAATGTATACTATAGTAAAACAGGTATAATGCATACTATAGTAAAACAGGTAGAATGTACTCTACAGTAAAACAGGTATAATGCATACTATAGTAAAACTGATACAATCTACACTATAGTAAAATAGGTACAATGTATACTATAGTAAAAATGTATAATGCATACTATAGTAAAACAGGTACAATGTATACTATAGTAAATAAGGTATAATGCATACTTTAGTAAAATAGGTACAATGTATACTATAGTAAATAAGGTATAATGCGTACTATAGTAAAATAGGTAGAATGTATACCATAGTAAAACAGGTATAATGCATACTATAGTAAAACAGGTACAATGTATACTATAGTAAAACAGGTATAATGCATACTATAGTAAAACAGGTACAATGCATTCTACAGTAAAACGGGTACAATGCATACTATAGTAATACAGGTACAATACATACTATAGTAAAACAGATACAATATATACTATAGTAAAACAGGTATAATGCATACTATAGTAAAATAGGTTCAATTCATTCTATAGTAAAACAGGTACAATGCAAACAAGTATAACAATTCTATAGTAAAACAATTATAATGCATTCCTATAGTAATACCCATGAGGAAGTATTTCATCATTAACAATTCATTATGTATAAATTCTGTAATGTCCCTATCCTGCCAATAATGTATGATGCATTTCTATATTAAGTATAGATATAATGCATTTCTGTAGTAAAATAGGTATAAGGCATTTCTGTATTAAAATTAAGTATAATCCATTTTATTGTAATAACAAGTATAATGCATTTCTCAAGTAAAATAGGTGTAATGCAATATCTATAGAAAAACCTGTATAATGTATTCCATAGTAGAAACATGTATAATGCATTTCTGTAGTAAAACAGGTATAATGTATTTCTCAAGTAAATTACATATAATTCAACATCTATAGTAAAAACAGGCATTATGAATTCTATAGTAGAAACAGGCTTAATGTATTTCTATAGTAAAAATGATATGATGTATTTCTCAACTAAAATGCATGTAATGCAACATAGATACCAAAAACATGAATAACGCATTCTATAGTAAAAACAGGCATAGTGCATTTTTATAGTAAAACAGGTATAATGCATTTCTCAAGTAAAATGTCTGTAAAGCAATGCCAATAGCAAAAACATGCATGGTGCATTCTGTTATAGAAACAGTTCTAATGCATTTCTGTTGCAAAATAGGTGTAATGGTAAACATATAGCAAAAACATGCATAATGGATTCTATAGTAGAAACAGTCTGATGTAATGGAATAACCTGTCACCCTATAGGTAGTAACTAGTTATAAGTATCTGTAAGTCAATAGACTACAGAGTCTAACTGGGATCTGTTGAGTATGACTTAGACTTACGTAAGAACTACTGACCTTTCAATAGTGGCACTTACGACTGGATTGACTTGTGACGACCTTGTACATAACTGTACCTTTATTTTTATTGTACTGGTTTTTACAATAAACCTTTAGTTATTTTATCCACTGTTTTGTTCAAGTATATATTCCTATTAGCATGGAGTATAGCACAGGCATAAAGCATTTCTGTAGCAAAATAGGTGTAATGCATTTCTATAGTAAATTAGGTATAATGCAACACTATAGTAAAAATATGCAGCATGCATTCTGTTATAGGAAAAAGCTATAATGCATTAATCAAGTAAAATAGATATAATGGAATATATATAGCAAAAACATGCATAATGCATTCTATAGTCAAAACATGCATAATGTATTTCTGTAGTAAAAACATGTATAATGCTTACCTTGTCTTAACATTAGTAGTGTGTTATTTAGTAAATCTACTAATATCAAGATTTTCTCAGTAACACTTGCATTAATGTAATAATATGCAATCTTGCTGAAGTCGATCCTTCAAATCTACAAATCAACGATTCACACTTGCATGGAGTATTGCTGCCATATATGGTCTGGAGCCCCTTCTGTTTGTCTCAAGGTCCTTGATAAAATTCAAAGATGGTTATGCAATATAATTGACCCTGATCTGGCATCTCGTCTGCAGTCGCTCTCTCACAGATGTTCTGTTGCCTCCCTCTGTCTTTTTTACAAATACTTTCACGGTAACTGCTCCGATGAGCTGCTTTCGCTGGTTCCCAGATTTTATGAATTTAAACGTTCATCTAGGCTGGTGTCTCATTCTCACCCTTTCACTGTCAAAACTGTTGAATGTAGCTGTCTCTTCTATTCCAATAGCTTCATGTCTCGCACCTCTCGCCTGTAGAACTTCCTCTCCATTTCTTGTTTCCCTGATAGCTACATTTTTCCAACTATTCAAATGTAATGTCAGTCGACATCTCAAGATGGCTTGATCTATCCCCTATCTTTCTCTTCATCCTTTCCTCTATCACTTCTCTTTGCTCTCACCCCAACTCTCTGTAACCCCTTGCTTGCTAGTGGGTTTCTACCTTGCTTGGGGTGTAATTTGCTTAAAAAAAAAAAAAAAAAATCTTTTTGCTATATCTCGTAATCCCAGTCCTGCCATTCATTTACACAAGTGGAATCAGGTAGGTTCTGTGCTGATTTCCACTGTCCGACTTGCCTACAATCTGTACTGTCAGTGACAATTTTTCCAAGCTCTCTTTCCTCATTATGTACCCTAGAAATGTTGTCTCTTCTTGATGTTAACTATAAGTGTCCTTTTTATTTTCATTTTCTCTAAAACTTTATCGTTGCTCAAATGTATACTCCATGATATTCTCAGCATCCTTCTGTAGAACAACAGTTCTGTTACCTCATTTCTCTTCTTCATTCGTGAAGAGATTATCCAGTATTCACTGCCATGTAGAAGGAAATCATCTTTTGCTATCCCAATACGCCTTCGGTTTTTCAGTGTCGCACTTTCTGTCCTCTGTTAAAACACTTCCCAGATATTTAAATTTCCGCACTTTTTTGATTTTGGTATTACCAATTTGTAATTTGCATGTTGGGCTCCTTCCTTTTGTTGACATTCTGTCATCTTGCAAATGATGTTTCATCTTTTCTTCTCACTTTAATTCACTTCCTTCTGTTGATGTTCCTTTCTGTGTCTGCTATCAACTCTGTGTAATCTACCTATCTTATAGGTTTGGGTATATTTTCTTACGACATATCAATTGGTTATTTAATGCTGACAAGATTTTTAGAATAGAATTGCTTGTTTCTTTGTTTGCTTAGCCGTATATCAACTTTTAAATTTTAATGCTGAAATTTCTAATTTTAATGATTTTAATTTTAATAATAATTATTTAATGCTGAGAAGATTTTTAGAATAGAATTGCTTGTTTCTTTGTTTGCTTAGCCGTAAATCAACTTTTAAATTTTAATGCTGAAATTTCTAATTTTAATGATTTTAATTTTAATAATAATTATTTAATGCTGACAAGATTTTTAGAATAGAATTGCTTGTTTCTTTGTTTGCTTAGCCGTAAATCAACTTTTAAATTTTAATGCTGAAATTTCTAATTTTAATGATTTTAATTTTAATAATAATTTTAAATTTTAAAGCTGAAATTTTTAATTTTATTTTTAATAATAATTTTAATTTTAATAAAAATTTTAAATTTTAAAGCCGAAATTTTTAATTTTAATTTTAATAATTTTAATTCTAATAATAATTTTAAATTTTAAAGCCAAAATTTTTAATTTTAAAATTAATAATAATCTTAATTTTAATAATAATTTTGAATTTTAAATTTGAAAGTTTTAATTTTGATAATAATTTAAAATTTTAATGCTGAAATTGTTTCTTTGTTTATTTAATGGCATATCAACACCTTATGAGTCATTTAATGCTGACATTTAATTTTCTTAGGAGCATGAGTAATTTTTTCCATAAATGTTTTGCTGGCATTTTTACTATTAAGGATCTATTTCTTTACTTTCATTGTACTTTGACCCCAATTTGGGGGTTAACTACTTGCCTGTTGATGGGACCCGAAGATGTACTACCACTCCAGGTCATGGTGAACCTGGTGAGAACAGCAATTAAGAGGTGGTTCCACACTCCTCAAAACCTCCAATCTCCCGATCAGTGACCTTGCTACCGGATGTAGTTCTTCATCATACTCAGAATGATGCATCTCTTATGTTGTTAGGGTCGTGGCTGCTAACAGTACACACCTTAATTCTTGGCCATTGGCAGTCTATTTTTCTTCATTAGCTATACATTTATATAAGATAAAAGAAAATGAAAATCCATTAGTAATATATCTACTTTATCATAGAAGCATAATTTTAGGGGAAGAATAACAACTTTGGTACCAAAGGGGAAATAAATAAATGTAAATCATGTAATTTATAACCAAATGTTGGAATCTAAGACTTTCCACCAACAGACAAGCGGAACAAGAATGTCATTGAGTTTAAGGAATGTCACTAAAAGCTTACAGCAAAGATAGGTTTGCATTAATTCTTGATCTCTGACAATCAAGATGATTTTTTCACATTTTCAATGGATTTCTATAGAAACTAAATTAACAAAGCACTTATTGACCTCTGTCAAGGTCATAGAGTCCTTGATGTTGGGCCACCATTAATTGTGAAGTTCGTATTCCTTTCCATGGCTGTATGGTATGTATTCCACTAGAGCTACATACGGTTCTGAATTTTAAGTTGTCCTTCACCTAGACTGTTTTCCAAACATGGCTACAGGGCTCAATTAGCCCTGCCATTTAAGGAAGGAAGGTATGAATTTATACAGTATCCAAGGATATTTGTGCAAAAGGGCATGTAATGAACTCAACCAGAACTCAAACTCAGCTCTACAATTTCTCCATTCTGAAACATTAAGCATTACATATTTTGCATTATGCCCTATGCTATCTCAAATGCTTGCATTAATTCCTGATCTCTGACCATACTTTTTTCCTGATTTGCAGTGCATTTCAATTGCAGTCCTTGGTATGATGATAAACTACATCTAGCAGCAAGGTTTCTGACTGGAAGATTGGAGGATTTGAAGAGCGTAGAACCACCACTTAATTACTGTTGTTCCCAGGTCTACCATGATCTGGGGTGGTAGCTCCTGTTAGGGTCCAAGCCATGGACAAATAGTGAACCCCTAAACAAAAACAAAACAATATGAAATTATAAAAATACATTTTTATAGTAAAATGACCAAAAATACATTTTATCAGTAGTTGAAGGCATACAATTGCATTCAAAATATATTTAGTTGAAGTCATAAAATTGTGTTCAAAATATTTAGATTTAGATTATATTTGTAACATATATAAATGTAGGTAGAGAAAAGCAAATGTTGATAAGATAGTAAGGGTCACCAAGAATTGGCCAGGGCCCCCAATCAGTGGGTTGGGGGTAGTACTTATCTGCCCTGATCTCATTTATTCTTTAAAGTGCAGAAAAATGCTAAACGAATAAAGGACTATGGGATTTAATGTTGCATGTTTTGTAGGTGTGTGCATGTTTACATATAAAGCATTAAAAGAAAAAAAAATGGTTGCTGAAGACATTAGGTTTATAATACCCAAAAATTCATACACAGATATCCTCAAGGACGCATAGCACAGTGGATAAAGGTGTTAGTTAGATCAGGACCCAAAGAGTGTGAGTTCAATACCCAGTTAAGGCAGTGGAGAACTTTCAGAGGGAAATTAACAGGAGATAACTGATAACTGACATCCATGGCACATGGAATTAGAATAGTCAACCCCAGTGAGTGAAATAAAGGGTTCAGTTCGACATTCCAGGCTGGAGCATACAACAGCCAAAACATTGTCATTCCAGGCTGGAGCATACAACAGCCAAAACATTGTAATAAATATGGCAGCAAAGATGAGGACAATAGTCTAAATAATGTATTAACAGAAGCAGCAAAAACTTGGGTTTATGCTACAAACTGTTTATTTTGTGGGAACTTTATGGAAACAGTTTTTAATCTCTCTTGTCTGTTTTCTTTTTCTGGTGCTAAAATAAGTTAGGGTAAGTAATAGTAAAAATGTTTGTAATGGTTGATGGTTAATGGTTAATAAGTCAGCCTTGTGCTAAGTTGGAACAACTAAAGTAAAAGTTGAACTTACTTCATTGGTGGGAGTTCTGCAAAGTCAGTCTGAACAGTATGCATTGAAAAGTGGAGAGAAGGTTCAGTCATCAGTCAAATTGGATAAAAAAACATTCCCAGTGGGGGTGTCTTCATCTATGTTCTGCTATGACCTGGAGCAAGAGAAAGAAAGAAGAAAAAGAAATAAATATTTGTCTTTTTATAGAACTTAAACAGCACCATCTAATAGGTGTTTGGTGTAGCCAAGTGGGATAATAAAATTGTGTAGATGACTAAAACCTTTTCTGGTTCCTTTATTATTAGCATCATGGGAAAATGTATTAATTTTTTCTTTTTCTTTTATTTTCCCACAAAACAGAGAAAATTCATATTTTTAATGGTTAGTTTTTATGCTTATTTTCACTTTAATTCTTTACAAAAACTATAAAAGTGATATTTTAACTCTTTTTAGATTATAAAAATGATGAAAAAATGAAAACAAATATGAGGTTCCTAAATTTAATATTTTAAATACAGTGATACACCTTAAAGCATTCCATGCATTATGGAATCGTGCACCAAGTTGTTACCATTTTCGCTTCTTCACTCACCTAGTATGCATGCAGGAATGATACTGTCTTTGACTTGTTCTTCCAACTTTATTTACAGATAATTATTCCCAGAAATGGCATTACCTCATAAGTCCTAAAGTTTCCATTTAATCATGAAGCAGACATTGTTAGAAATGTTTAAATCATCAACTGATAACTGTTGATTGCCAATGAAACATCAGATGATGATGCTTGCCATTTAAGAGTTCTTAAAAGTATAAACTTTAATTTTCTATTATCAGAGCCTAGCCTGGCATAGGGCCATAAATATAGAGCACCTAGTGAAGTTTGAACTCTTTACAAGTAGTAATGGTGAACTAGACTAGTGTGCTGACCATACCCCATGCTGAGGTACCAAGATATGCATATGTGTATATGTGTAAAAAGTATTATATGGTTATAAGACAGAGAGGTATATGTGTTTGTGTATTACTGATGACATGTATGCGAATATTTCTTGTGTATGTGTGTGTGTATCTGTTAGATAAAACCTGTGTTTATGTATGCGAATAAATAACTTTGCATTTAGATGTGGGCATGTATATGTATATACATGAATGCATGAGAAAGTCTTTGGCATTGTTTTATTAATGTTTTTGTTTGTGCCTGAACATGTTTGTGCATGTGTACTTTCTGTGTGTGTATTTGAGTGAGATCATGTGATCTCAAAGCTCCTTGATCTATTAATATTTAAATGTAATTATCTATGTGTAACCAACACCTGCCTCCTTATGGGATCCTATTTCACACTATCTGTAGCAGCAGCAGCAGCAATGGAAGTAGTTGCCAGAGACTTAAACTCTAATCAGCAACATAGTCCACAACAGACCAGGGAGGTTCCAGTAATAAGTTATTATGAACAGGATGTGGATAAAAATTAACCAATCAAAGCAAAGCAAAATTTTATCCTCATCCAATCAAATCCTGTTTCCTTTCTCCACAAGTCATGTCCATTATCAATGCTACTTGCTTGCCTTGAGTTGTCAAGGAAACATTAGATTTGCCAGCTCAGTTGTCTTACATAATAATTTGTTTATGGCTGACCAAACGAAAAGTATGTGACTGAACAGCTCGTTTGCTGATAGACAGGTTTTCAACTAGATATAAATTTAGAGCAATCTAAAAGAAAATGATCGACTGACTGAATACATTATTATAAACTAGAAATTAAACATGACTGGTTTCAATATCCATACATACAGGCATAAAAAATATCCAGAAAAAGTTATATGAACAAACATAGAATCCATTTGTTGATGATAGTATTTTAATTTTGATTGTTGAACTAAGCGTGGGAGAATATATGATATATAAATTTTTATATCAGAACATTATTAAGCAGATTAAAGACAAAATATACAAAAAATTGTCTGTGATGCATTTTGTTCTTTATTTAACTAAAACTAAAAACTAATGTTGGTAAACTTTAACCGACCTCCCAAAAAATCGGTGTGTCAAAAGGAAGTATTTTTTCCTTGATACTGCTATTATTTTAACTACCTTCACTCCTTCGCAATGTTTACTGTTTTATCTTTAAAAAGTGATGATTAGAATTTTATTAAAACCTCATACAAATGTGAATTTATATATTTTCTTTGTTCTTTGAGAATTGACAACAATTTTTAAGATTTTAATTTTACATCTTAGTGGCTTTATTAACTTGCTTAGAGTGAAATGATTAGAAAAATAATGTTTTAAAAATGTTTTTATTCTTAAAGTTCATCAAACACAAGGCTCAAGAGCCACTCAGAGTAGAGTGTTACTAAATGAGGTGTGTGATATGAATGTAAGCGGATAAAGTAAGAAGTGAAAGTTATGAGGATAAGTAGAATAGATAGCAATTGAGCGTGACTTGAAGTGGTATTTGGGGAAGGATTCTCTTCCACAAAATAGTAGTTCTTAGGACAAAAGTTGCCTGAGTGGAACTTCCTCCTTACAATTGGAATATGGAGGGAATGAGGGTGATTCAACTCTGTGGAAGTAGCATAGTGGGGAAAATAAAGAATTTGCACTGGAAATAGCAATGGAGTAGTGCTAGGCTTGTGATATTGCATCTGAGTTAAGTATAAACCCAACCAATATCTACCTATAGACTCAAGTATAAAACTTACCAATAGACTCAAGTATAAACCCAACCAATATTTAACTATTTATCTATAGACTCAATTTTGCTCATGAGTTTAAATGCTGTACCAAAAATATGTTAACTTATAGAAAAATTAAAGATGACTCATGTTATTTCTTTGAATAGTACAAAGCATGGAAATTAAGTGGATACATTTTCTGCATGAAAATGGCCATCTTCATGTTAAAAATGTGATAAGTGTTATACTGGAATACACCTATTCTATAGTTAATAGACTCTCCCACCTATAATAAGTAGCAGTAGTAGCATTTGCCAGAGAGTTCAGTGAGTTGGTCGAGTCAGTCGATGTCGGACATTAAAGTATCAACCACCACAACTAGATTGCTGCGTCATTAACTATTATATCAAGTTCCTAATGTTTTGTACGTCGAACCTTTTTAGGACCGACTTAGTGAAATACAAGCCTCCACTGTGAACGTACTCTATAACATAACATAAACAAACATTGAGCTATGGCAGGAGATTCTTCTACATGCCATGCGTATTCTGTAGATTATCAAATTGTCACTTGTTTTGCTCTGGGAAACACTCCTTGATGTGTCAGCATTTTTAACAAACTGAATATATCAAAAATTCTTTGAAGAAGTTTTTGAACTTAAATTGGTATCATTCTTTTATGTTGAATTATACAATTTAGTTGAAAAGTTTCATATTGTCTTGGAAAACATGGGAAAGTAGTGACTGAATAATGATGTCATGAAATTATATAAAAGATTTTGTCAAAATTGTTGCAAAATTTTGCATCAACCTTAACTGATACGAGATAAATTTTAACTGAAATGTGGTATATAGTCATAAAAAATATAGTCATAAAAAATATAGTCATAAAAAAAAACATGGAAAATAATTTAATGACTAATGATGATATGACTTCATATGAATAAAAAAATTCATAAAAAAAAGGCTGTAAAATTTTTCAACAAACACTAAAAGTATCCCAAACTGGGGAAAATCTCCATTAATTTAGTTCGGGGAGCTGTTGGAAGTTGTTTTCTAAGTATTTCTGGTTAGCCTTAGATAAAATTAAAGAAAAAAAGAAATTATGAAAAAGTGATATATTTTTTCTAGTATATAAAAGCCAAATTTGGTCTTATGTACCATCGCAGCAAAAAGAACAATGTTAGAGGCATCAGTCATATTACAATTGTTACTAGCATCAATCACATTATGGTTGTTATTGGTATCAACCATGTTACTATCGTTATTGGTATTAATTATCTTACTCTGGTTACAGACATCAACAATGTTACTATTACTATTGGTATTAATTATGTTACTCAGATTACAGGCATCAACCATGTTACGCTCGTTATTGGCATTAATTATATCACTTGGGTAGCAGAAATTGATCACATTATTTTTGTTATTGGTATTAAATATGTTACTCTGGTTACAGGCATCAACCATGTTACTCTCGTTATTGGCATTAATTATACTATTCTGGTTACCGACATAAACTACATTACTATTGATATTGGCATTAATTATGTTACTGTGGTTACCAGCATCAACCATGTTACTATTGTTACTGGGTTTAATTATGTTA
Organism: Acanthosepion lycidas; assembly: GCA_963932145.1. Lineage (NCBI taxonomy): Eukaryota > Metazoa > Mollusca > Cephalopoda > Sepiida > Sepiidae > Acanthosepion > Acanthosepion lycidas. The sequence goes on from OZ010603.1 coordinate 8,266,491, forward strand.
CTTGTGTTACATTTCATCAACCCTGTTACTAATGTTGTCTGCATTAATTATGTTACTCTGGTTATGTGAATCAACATTTTTACTATTGTTATTGACATTAATTCTGTTACTGTTGTTACAGGTATCGACCTATGTCACTATTGCAATTGGCATTTATTATGTTACTCTGGTTACAAGCATCAAGTACATTACTCTTGCTATTAGCATTGATTGTTAGAAATTTTTTTATTACTTTAAAAATGTTAGCCTTGAATAAATGTTTAATCATTTAAGTTGTCTTTTTGTTACATGTTTTTTTTGAGAGAAGTGTATTTTTATGAAGGCCAGGTATTTTGTGGAAAAAATTATTACATATGTATATCTTTTTTGGCTCAGTGGTTAAAACCCACCAAAATTTGTGAAGGACCCATCTCAAATTTATGGAAAATTATTTTTTCGTATATACTGACGAATGAAAGACGTGGTCTCGATCCCAAGTAAGAAACCTGAATTGGGGGGGTTTCTGCGATTCTATTTTATAGAATGAATAGAACTCAGGTCAGTAGATGGGTGGGGGCGGTGGGAGAAGATATTTTGATAGGAAAGGGACAAAGCAAAAAAATATAGGAGCAGAAGGCAAATTAACATCAAGGAAGAGGCAGCCAAGAAGACACCATTTACCATCCAACTGCAGAGAGACTTGAAGTTCACAAATGGAAATTCTCCTGTGGTTGGACAACAAAGAACAAAAAGAAATCAAAGAAATTTTTCCAAGCACAAACAATGTAAAATTAAAAGGCATTTTTCTAACATTAATCTATGTCCCAGAGATGCTTGCAGAGCAAGTAAAAGTAGGTATTTTCATATTTTCTGAAAGGTGGTTACACCTTTGTTTTTCTAACTTCTTGAATTGTTTTTGCTTTTTGTCATTGAATCCTAGTGTCTTTTCCCAAATTGTAACCTCTTTTTTGCCATTTTTCAATGGTAATCCTTTGTATCAGAAATTGTCACCCTGCCTTTAATAAGTGCACAAAAGGAAATCTTTATGCAAATTTTGTATTTGTACTGTTTTTCTTCACTTGTATAATAAATGCTTTTCCTTTAAAATTTTATGCAGTGGTTGAGTCTTATTTTATGATTTGCACCTGTTTTAACCTCAAAGAGAAGAGAAGCATGAGTTTTTTTTTCCCTTTCTATTTCTACTAACCAGCTTTTTGTGTTTGGTACATGTGGTCAATTGGTTAGAATGTTCACTTTCTGACCATGAGACCTGGGTTCAAATCTCACCACAATTGATTTGTCAGGAAGGAAACTTCCTGATGTTATCAAACTGGAGGGGTTGATCCCAGCATGCAGCACCTTTGGAAAGTGCCTGAAAACCATGTCACGGGTTGACCTAAGCCTTGTGAGTGAAATTGGGTAGAAGAAACTCTTGTGGGCTATCAATAGCTGTGCTAGCATGAAGCCATAAATCTTTGTGGCTGAGGGCTTGGGTGTGCTGCCCTTGCTCAAATTGTTGATCACACTAGATAACATGCTCTTTCCCAGAAACTGTAACTAATGCCTGCTCTGCACAGTAGCTGCATAAACCACAGGTTGGTTCTGTAGGTATTGAATAAACACAAATGTGCCTGAGCAAGCATCTGCATTAGGGATTGGCTAGTAGATGGGTATCCTTGAATATGAGTGGCCAGCTATACATACATACATATATGTATATAAGAATTTAGATTTAGTAGGGAATAAGAATATTTATAGTTACTCCAATTATAGGCTTCAATCATGTTACATTCTTATGTTACTACTGTTACTGATATCATTATGTTACATATTGTTACATTATTTTTCTGTCTGAATTTCTAGGAGGTGAAGTTATTATTTACACATACACATTCAGGCTAATGTTGTAACTGCTTTGGGAATTTCAAAGAGAACCCTTTATTCAATCTACAGAGATAGATTGTTTCACTGTCCACATCTAGGGATATCCCATAATGTTATTTGTTATGTTGTTCAGTTATTTCTGCTGTGGCTTTAAATATGGCTTTTCTAATCACATCTATTGTGTTTAAATCGCATTCTCTCCATATGAATTACCATATTTTCTGGCTTACAAGATGCACTTTTTTTTCCTAAAAAATACCCTGAAAAATACATGTGCATCTTCCAAGACAAATGTAGAGTAACACCCAGGCTCAAGTAAGCTTTGACGGTCACATAATTGGCTTGACTAATAAGGATATGGATTTGTATGTTGAGTCATTACACTATGATGTTAGCTATCTAATTCAGCCTTTTATACGATGTAACCTCAGTACTTAGCTGTTACAAGTATTTCCAAGACTATAAAACTTCCTGCACATGCTTAAATGTGCTGTTTACTAACAGCAATGGGAGCCTTTCTGCTCTTAACTTGTATATCATTGCCATATAAACAAAATCAATAATTGTAAACATTATTTGGTGCCAGTATAGAACGCATAGTGAATGTGTTGATCTATTACAATGACCTTTTTTCTTAGAAATTTCTTTCCAATATCAAGGTGCATCTTCCAAGTCTCAGTATCTTGTAAGCCAGAAAACATGGTAACTCATTTTTTGTCAGAATTTCAGTCATAAGGAATTATAATTTACAGCTGGTCTAATATCCTTATTTTTATAGTTACTATCACAATATTTCGGCCATTGTGCCCTCTGACCTACTTTCTTCAGGTATCTTTCAATCCAGGTAACTGTCAGGAAATTTTAAACTGAACTGTTTTACAAGAGGACCCCACTTGATCCAGTCATTGTTCAGTGCCTGGGTTTGAACAAAACTTTCTCTGGAACATTTATTGATGTTGTCTGACCATCTCTTTCTTTGACATCACCTTCCTTTTTATACCATTCCTTGTAAGATGGTCTTGGAGATGCTTTACCATCTGGTTACACAGCCATACCAATTCAGCTTCCTTTTCTTTATGGTGGTCAACATGTTTTTATAGCCATTTATCTGATGATTCACTCTTCTGCACACCTCTTCATTCATGACATGGTCAGTGTATGAATTTATGAAGTAGATGTCTGAAGTATTTTATCTCTGCAGCTTCACTCTGCCTTTGGATTCAGAGTCCATGACTCGCATGCATGGGAGAACCGACAAGACGAGATATTGCAACAATCTCAGTTTATTTTTTAGGATAAGTTTTTTGTCTTTCCAGGTTGATTTCAACTGTATCATCATGCCTGTTACCAATACAATTCTTACATTGACTTCTGGCTTGGATCCATTTTGGTTGACAACTGCACCAACTGTTTCACCATCTCTAGTTACTTAACCACTGACTATAATTGGTGTCCAAGCTGAATATAGCACAATCCCATATGCAATAAAAGGTGAAGAGAAGAACTTCTGTTACACCAATCGTTCTCCTGGCAAAAGCTGGTCTGACATGAACAGAAATATATAAAAGCTTGATTAAATTCTGGCTTAATATTAAATTTTGGCACTGAAAAGAAATACACAAACATTTCAGTCATTAAGAAGGCCATTGACCTTTTATTCATGAAACACACAACAACTAACAATTTACTCCACTTGTTTTTAATTTTCTTTTGTTCATATCCACATAGAAAATACAAAAACAAAAAAAAACATTAGTTTCTCATTTGCTTTGTGTATAAGTGTCTCAGGATTTTCTTTTTCTTACTAAATGATCACCATTACAAGTCACAAGATCCACTCAGATAGAGGGTTACTGAATGAGATTGTTGTAAGAGGAGGAAGCAGGAAGTACATATTATGAGGATATGTAGGATAGATAATAGTTGACCCTAGGCTGGAAGAGGTTAAGATTGTAATGATAAGGGAAGCATCTTTTCTGGAGTCTGTTTCACAAAGTAACAGTTTAAGGGAAAAATCTGTCTGAGTGGAACTTCCTCCTTGCCAATGGAATACAAAGCGAATGAGAATGAGTTGAGCATGTGTATGTAGATCATCTGAACATTTGCAATGGAAATAGTGATTGAGTAGTGACAGAATACCTACATTTCTTCCAAGATGAAAATAATTCATAACCCACAAGGTTGCATAAATGTTTTTGAACTCTGTCAAGACTGGAAATTAAAGATTGGGTAGCTCCAGGCCAGATATGGGAGCAATACTCAAAACGTTGAACTAAATAAAAAGTTTGGTTTGAAATTCTAATTATCACCTGAAGAAGATTGGAGCATATAATGATTGAAATGTTGTGATTATGGCAATAAAGATGAGGACAACAGTCTGAACAATGTAAATAGTGTAAATAGTTACAATATGTCATCTCAGAAATATAGACAGATCCTGAAGAAGGCCAGAGCGTACAATGGCCGAAATGTCATGATTATGGCATTAAAGATGAGGACAACAGTCTAAACAATGTAAATAGATAGAAAGAAATTGAAAAACATTAAATATTTCTTTACAGTAACTTTGTTAAAATTTGTACAATTTATATTTGGACTAATATCCTAGTCTTAGTAGCCCTGGTTAAGTATTTACTATGTGGCTAAGGAAAAGATCGTTTGCATTGACTCAATGATCCCATCTATGATTGACTCCATATAGTTGTTATTATCACGGCATTCCAGTCATTGCAGTCTCTGGCCTCCCTCAAGTGTATGACAATCCAGGTAACCTTCAGCTGAACACTTTATTTAATCTACAGGGTTAGATAGTTCTCAATTTTGTTGTCTAAGTCCAGGAGTATCTCATCTTTATCTTTCTTTTTTGTACAACTTTGTCTGTAGCATAGAACATTAAAGAGCTGAGCAATGTTTAACCTTCTTGCCTGCAACAAAAACCATGAGTCAAAAGGGTAGTTATTCTCTTGATTATCTGTTTATATTTTTGAGATGAGGTATTATGCATACTGTGCCATGTGTCTTCATATATATCTATACAGTGAGCAGTGTGTAAGTAGAAACAAAAAGGAAAGGTCTTATATATAATATGGAAATTCTTCTGTGCTTCTGGAGAAACCATGTTTAAGACTCCAGATTCAGATGGGCTGGATTAATCTAATGTCCCAGGCAAGGACATATTCCATGAAGAAGAAGTGGTGGGTTTTGTGTTTTCTCAAATTGAGGACTGTGAGTTGGAGGTTCTTTTAATATCTAGGAAAATTCCCAAAGGGAAAATGGTGCCATGTAATCTAATGAGAGAAGCAGATTTAACTTCAGTTCGGGTCTCTTGACTCAGGCTAAAAAAGCAATTGCTCAGTTTAGCTGCTGTAAACAAGCTGAATGACTGGCTACTCTCATATGGAGTGACGTCACTAAGTGGTCTGTCACATGACCTATGTGATTTATCTCCACTAAAGGGTTATAATCACCTTTAGTATCCCTACAAAATCCAAACATAAGAAAATGGATTTATACATTTTCTTTATTTTATCAGGATTGATAACAAAGATATTAAACACTATTGGTTCATTAGACTGAATAAAAAACTTGTTTTCATATTTATAAAATGGTAAATAATTAATATTACATTATTGGTTTATATATTTTGATACTTTTGTAATATTTTATAAATCTTTAAATAAAAAGATTTCTTTTCAAATTTATTTCTTAAAAAATAAATCATTATCCACACCAGCCAGAATACAGAAAACATCATTCACTCCCACCAGAATACAGAAAACATGATTCACTCCCACCAGAATATAAAAAATGGATTCTCTCCCACAAGAACACAAAAACGTAATTCTTTCCCACCAGAATACAGAAAACATTATTCACTCCCACCAGAATACAAAAAAGATGATTCTCTTTTACCAGAATACAAAAACATGATTCACTCCCACCAGAATACAAAATTGGATTCACTCCCACCAGAATACAAAAAAGGGCTCTTTCCCACACGAATACAAAAACATAATTATTTATCACCAGAATACAGAAAACATTATCCACACCCACCAGAATACAAAAAATGTATTCTCTCCCACAAGAACACAAAAACGTAATTTATTTCCCAGCAGAATACAGAAAACATTATTCACTCCTAACAGAATACAGAAAACATTATTCATTCCCACCAGAATACAAAAAAGATGATACTCTTTTACCAGAATACAAAAACATGATTCACTCCCACCAGAATACAAAATTGGATTTACTCCCGCCAGAATACAAAAAAGGATTCTCTCCCACAAGAACAAAAAAACATAATTATTTCCCAGCAGAATACAGAAAACATGATTCCCTCCCACCAGAATGCAAAAAACAGGATTCTCTCCCACCAGAATACAAAAAAGGATTCACTCCCACCAGAATACAAAAAAGGATTCACTCCCGCCAGAATACAAAAAAGGATTCTCTCCTACAAGAACACAAAAACATAATTCTTTTCCATCAGAATACAGAAAACATGATTCATTCCCAGCAGAATACCAAAAACAGGATTCACTCTCACCAGAATACAAAAAACAGAATTCTCTCTCATCAGAACATAAGTAACAGATTCATACCAGCAAGATATTAAAAAACACGATTCTCTTCCACCAGAACCCAAATATGATTCACTCCACCATAATACAAAAGACATCATTCTCTTTTAGCAGAATACAAAAGACATGATTCTCTCCCACCAGAATACAAAAAATATGATTCTCTCCCAGCAGAATACTCATTTTGCCTTCTTTTTCTCTTTTTTTTCATTTTCTCTCTTTTTCTCTTTCTCTCTCTTTTTCTCTCTTTTTTCTTTTATCTCTCATTTTCCTTCTTTTTTTCTTTCTTATATTTTCCTTCATCTTTTTTCTCTCATCTTCCCTCTTCTTCTTTTTCTCAGTGCATCTCTATTTTTTCTTAGACTATGTCTGCCTCATTCACAATACATTGGAAAAACTTGCAGAAATTAAAAAAAACATATCTATGAAACAAAAACAACCTTATACACAACAATTTATCAAATGCATTAGTTATGTATAGAAATAAATTCAACCACAATTTTGATCTAAAGCATGTCACACTTATTAAGTAAGGGTCATTCAAAAATTTCTAAGCCTCACCCAGAAGGAATTAGAGAAAGACAGTTTTTCACTATTTTTCAAAATAGTCCCCATTGGCATCAATGCCCTTGGTCCAATGATGCAAAAGCATCACAAGCCCATCACGGAAGAAGATGTTTCCAAAATGGTGACCACACAGGTGGGATTTGAATTTAGAAAACAGGAAGAAGTCAGATGGAGCTAAGTCTGTTGAGTAAGGGTGATGGGGTAGCAATTCAAAGCCACAGTTGGCTGCTTCAGCTACTACAACCTGAACAGTGTGAATGGGCATACTATCTTGGAGATAAATTTTATCACTAAATAATGATTTAAATAAAATGTACAAAGGTCACTTAAAAGGTTCTAAGCCTTATCCAGAAGGAGTTGAAGAAACTAAAGTTTTTCACTATTTTTAAATATGGTCCCCTTGACACCAATGCACTTGGTCTAACAATGCTTAAGCATCGCAATCCCATCACAGAAGAAGATGGAGTCTATCATGATTACACCTTCAGAATCCTAAAAAACAGAAGCCATCATCTTGCCAACAGATGCTGACTGCTTGAACTTCTTCCAGGATGGAGAACCAGAGTGTTTTCACTGTTTGTTTGGAATCTTTGATTTAGATTCGAAGTGGTGGTCCCAGGTTTCATCTTGAGTTGCTAATCTATGTTGGAAATTCTCAGGGTCAGCCTGGAAGCAAGTCAGAAAAATATCTCGGAAATGTTAGCCCTTTTCAGCTTCTGATCTGGTGTCAGCATTCTTGGAACCCTTTTTGCAGACAGCTTGCTCCTCTTCAAGATCTCAGTTAAAACAGTATGGACTGAACCAGAACTAATGCTTATGCTGGACAGTAAGATGTCATCCAAAATCATATGGTGAATGGCATCAACTTGTTCATTAGTTGTTGACATTTTTGGACATCAACAAAGGACATTTTCTTTGCTGTCCTTGGCTCATTAAATTCTACAGCCCACTTTTTCACAGATTCATAGAAAGTGGGGACCTAAGCAAGTGTGTGCACAATGTCCTCTTTCGGTGTCATACCTTTCTTTTGCAGATATTTTATGATTGTTTGAGTCTCTGTTTCATCCATTTTTAGATTTGTCATGCACCTCTCACTTTTTTATGGACTTCATTTGCACAGAAATTAAAACAGAACTCTGAATTAGTTTTTTTAGTTTTATAAGAAGTGGTAGTGTGTTGCCACAACAAAAATGTTCAACTATGACTCTTCTCTCTGGGTGAGGCTTAGAAATTTTTGAACATCTTCTGTACTTATATGGAAATTCTCGAGAGTGCTGCTACCAAATCTTATCAAAATATAAATCTGCTCCCTGGATTTTTCAAACATCTCTGTACCTGAAAGAATTGCTCCTATCCCAAGCCAACATACACAACTATAAAAATGTTAAAAAATTAAAAGAAAATGATTGAATTCATAACCTCCTGTTATTTAAATATATATATATATATATTAAATCATAAATTTATTCCAAGCTAAAATGATTTAAAGATATATTGTGGTTATATAGAAAATTATATACATATATATTTTTTTCTTATTACTACAAACATTATTTTTAGTGGTTAACTGTATTTAAGTAGATGTTCTGTTTTATTTTAAACAGTATTTATTCTGTATCCCAGAATAAAAATATGTCAGATTAAAAATTGGAATATCAGATTATAAATTCACCAATTTTTTTAGAAATATATATATATATATATATATATATATATATATATATATATATATATATGTAAAGTTTTTTTTTGCTTTTTATATATTACTGGGTATGGTTTGTATTATTAATAATTTAACTTATCTTTAGAATTTGAAATGGATAATATATTTATTGCTAAATTTTTTATTTTTATTCATTAATAATATTAAATTTTTGTAAATATATTCTATCTAAATATGAATTATTGTTGATCTTATTTGTAAGCATAATTTGGTACTTTTTAGTGGGAACAATTCTTTATATAATTAATAATTAAAAATTTAATTTCATAAAACTAATTTTTTTGGCCTTCCTTTAGATTCTCTTCATCTTTCTTATAACCACAATTTGGGGTCTTAAGGTTAATATCTGGGCTGAATTAGTGGAGCTTCTTTCCTTTTAAGACAGATAACTCCTGCCCTCATCTTATTTGGGCAGTCTGTCCTTCCGAGGCTTTGATATGGGTAGGCTCTGTATCAATTTTTCAACTGCTGTCTTTGTTAAATATTAAATTTTGAATTCCTTGTTCTAAAACTGAATAAAGTCCATCATCTAGGTTGAATAAGACTGATGCACTTAGTGTCAGCTAAAACAGACTATACTCATGAGGTAATTTTGGATTTCTCTGTTGTGCAATATATATATATATATATATATATATATATATATATATATATATATATATATATATGTATATGTATGATAAAAATTATATCTTATATTAAACACTACTTATTAAATTCTTTTATTTATTATTTATTTTTATATATTTACAATATTTTTAAAAATAATACAATTAAAATTAATGCAATATTTATCATTTACCAATTTATAAAAAAATAAATATGAAAATAATTTTTTATTCATAAATTTATAACCATATACTGAATTATTAAAATATGTGAGCCAAATATAAGGAAATCCTTATTATTTACCATTTTATTAAGTTTGAATCAATTGGCAATTAGCCAATGTTTTGCCAACCATTCCCAAAAGCAATTTAATAAATAAATAATGTAAATAAATAATCTAATAAATAAAGTGTCTATTATTTTTGTAGTCAGTTCTGAAGAAAAATGAAAATGTAAAAATTCACTTTTATATGTTAAGGTTTTATTAAAATTCTAATCATTGCTTTTTATATAACAATTAACATTGCCAAAGAGTGAAGGTTGTTAAAATAAAAAATGGTGTCATGGGGGGAGGGGTGGAAACATCCTTTTGGCACTATGTCTTACTGTGGGGACATTTCTCTTTTCAAGGAAAATGCAAAAAAATCCTCTATAAACAATCTCCATATTGGTTGAGAATGTTTACCCATTTTAAAGTTCTATCTGTAGAAATGTTGTAAATATAAAATTATTCTTGTGAATAAACAAATTAATAAATAGTGTTTAATATTTGTGTTGAAAATTCTCAAGAACAAAAAAAATGTATAAATTCTCTTTAACCATAGATTTGGATTTTATTTCAATTTTAAGCATTGCTTTTTAAAACAATAAACATTGTCAAAGAATAAAGGTAGTTAAAAACTAATTCAATTAAAATTATTGCAATACAATGCAATATTTATCATTTACCAATTTATAAAGAAATAAATATGAAAATAATTTTTTATTCATGAATTTATAAACATTTATTAAATAATTAAAATATATGAGCTAACTATAAGGAACTCCTTACCATTTTATTAAGTTTGAATCAATTGGCAATTAACCAATGTTTTGCCAACCATTCCAATAAACAATTGAATAAATAAATCATGTAAATAAAGAATCTAATAAATAACTTTGTTATTTTTGTTGTCAATTTTCAAGAACAAAGAAAATGTTTAAATTCACTTACATATGTTAATGTTTCATTAAAATTCTAACCATTGCTTTTTAAAACAATAAACATTGCCGAAGAGTGAAGGTAGTTAAAATAAAAAATGATTTCACATCCTTTTCATACTTCATTTCTTTTTGTTTTTTTGTGGAAACAAAGATTCATGTTTGCCAAAATATATGCCAACATATAATATGAAAGAAAGTAAGTGGAAAATACACACACATACACATGAATGCAAAGAGCGACAGAGGAAGAGACGCAGTAAAAGAAAAGAAACAGAGTTGGTGACACATCCAAACAATCACACACACACACACACACACACACACATAAATGACTCCTCATTTCTTTGTCATCTTTCCCAACAAACAAGGAATGCAACTCATGTCATTGTCACAATATCCAAAGTGGAAAGTTGTCTTGTGACGTACACCATCCACTCAAGGATCTGAAGAGGATGTCGAAGCACTATTGTCTGGTAATTATCTGAATGTATTTATAAATGTATGACCTCAGGTTCATTATTCAACAATATTCAAGCTTCAGATCTATTATGGTCTCTCCTTCTCCGACAGAAAACTGCGTTGTGGTAAATGCTGATGTGCATTTATAACAAATGTGAAATCATTAAAACATTGAAATGTTATGCATTTGTTTTAACAAAAAAAAAATAACAGTAGTTTTTTCAAAGGACAAACTGAATATTTTGAGATAATAAAAAAAAATTCTTGTTCTCATAGATATAAGGTGCGATGGGTAAATTGTCACTATTTTATATTTTTAATTTTGTGCATGTGCATTGTTTGTTTTTGATTTTGTGGACTGCACAGTATAGTAGGGTCAGTTGGACACCATCTGTGAGAAAAAGAGCACCATGACACAATTCACTCTGCCAGAAATTTGGAAATGACTATACTGCTTGGCATTCGTGCTGGAAGTTCCAATACAAAATTTTCAGAGTGATTGGGTGCCAATCTGAGGACATTGCAGAGGATTCAGAAAGTCTTGGATGATATATCCAATCACATCATGGTGTTTGGAGTGATCACTAGTGATGGCGTTGTTATGCCTCCATTCATCTTCCCACATGACCTCTTTGAGGAGGTAGTGCTGCCCTGGGTCAAGAGGGTGGCTGCTGGAAGACCCTATGTCTGGCAACAGGATTTCACACCATGCTACACAAACAGGAGAACCCAGTCATGGCTGTGAGTGAATTTCTATAAGCATATTACTCCCTTACAACTGGCCACCTGACTCCCAACACTGCAACCCCCTTGATTATTATGTGTGGAGTGCAGTTGAGCAAGAGACTAACAAAACTCCCTATAACACCAAAGATGAATTGAAGGCAAGGATTATGGCAGCATACATCAACTTAAACAAGGAGACCATCCAGAAGAGTTGCAGGAGATTCTGAAATTGTCTGGAGGCTGTGATTGAAGCCAATGACGATTTTATTCAAAAAATTTACTCTTTAGTATTTCAAGATATTTTTGTGTAATTTTGGTAAATATATCTGTTAAAATGAGATGTCAGTGTTATTTTCATTTTTGTATAATTTAGATGACAATTTATCCATCGCAATCTTTCTCTCTCTCTCTCTCTCTCTCTCTCTCTCTATATATATATATATATATATATATATATATATATATAAAATCATAGTGAGCAAAAAACTACCTACCTAGGTTTCATCTAAATAGATCTTCAGGGTAAGCACACTAGGATTTTTTTGTACCCTGCTCTACTTAGTGTATTAGACACTTTATGTTTTTTCTTATTTTACTCAGTTGGGTTTTTTTCTTTAGACTAGAAATTGTGACACTGGGTAATTTTTTTGTCTTACTCAGATGTTTTTATCCTTTACATTTTTTTCCAAATTTTTTACCCAGAAACCAATTTGTTTTAATATTTTATTTGCAAATTGTACTGTCAAGTTTTTTTTTTTTTTACAACAGTTGAGTATAGACATTAACATAATATATATATATATAAATATATATATATATATATATATATATATATATATATATTTAGTTTATGAAAAACTAGGTAATCCGTATGGGTAAACCCAAGGAGGATAAAATCCAGAGAGCTCAATGTAAATCCAGAGCAAATAATTTAAATAAAAACAGACCACTTTAAGGTTCCATGTAATAAATTATTTCACCACAGCCCTTTTAAAGGGCTCTGGATCATCAGACTTTACTTCCAAAGGTTGAAAGGTTATATATATGAAGAAATATAGTTTTAAGGTGTGCTATACTTATGGGATAAAGTGCTCAATATGTGAGATAGAACGTATGTAAATATGAAAGTGTAACATTGAAGTCAACACTCAGAGGCAACAGACTGTTTCATGCTAGACACAATTAATCCATTGCTAAAGATGCTATCAAAATGGTTGGTTCCTTGTACCACCCCCAAAATTACCTGACTCTTCCTGCTATGCTGTACCTTTACAAGGATAAGATCCGAACAACAGAGTGTTTTGCTGTCATGTAGTGTGTCTGGAGCTGAGAAATTCACATTTTTCCAGCTTTAACAGAAGTCAAAAGTATTTACACGGCTTAGTGGGGGATGAATCGTTTTCCACTCCCACATCCCACTTTCCCACAAACTCAAGACTTAAGATGAGATGCTGAACCAGATGACAAAGTTAAAGAAAAGTGGAAAACACATTTAAGGTAGAACCACAAGTAGCTCCAAACAGATCTAGAAAAAAAAAAGCACCTAAAGTTTTCAGTTCCCATAAAATTGACTGGCAATTGTAATAGTGAGATTAGTCATTGCAATTCAAGAAACATTCATCATTCACTGATCAAACAGTCAAAATTACTGTTGGTAGAAATTTATAAATTTTTCTTAAAACAGTTTTTCAAGAAAATAGACTTCTCAAGTTCCCTGTTATCATTCTTTCTAGCCATTATGGGAGTTTTCTTCGTAACCTTTTGTATAAAATAGTGTGTAAAGTTTGCATCTTTATTATGTCACTATTATAACTTCTATATGTATGTACTACACATTTGTTGTTGGAAGTCTTCAAGTGATGTCAGTTTTGGTATTTAGTACAACTCTTTATAATTTTGTAGCGCCAGTCTATAAGATGAAATATTGTCTTATTTAAGACCAAGAGGATTCATTCCCATGAAGCTATTTTTAATCATTCATCTAAAAATTAGTTATATATAGAAGATAGTTTAGACATTTCTGAATGAGCTGATGCAATGTATGACATCCACATGAGTGTCTTGAGCAAATAATGCTATTTAAAACATGACTTGGATTCTCAGATTAATATTTGGATTTTGTAGCATCTTACAGTGCTGGACAAAAGTACCCCTAGTGAGTCCTATCACATGCTAATGTTAGCTCTATACTAAATTTGTTGTAATTGATCTATACACTTGACCATATCCCTTTTGCATGTGAACATAATTCTTACTTTTTAATTTTGGTCTTGGCTTTGCATTTTATTTTTTAAACTGCCATCAAAGTATTTTCACTGTTGCCCTTTCCAATCATTTTCATTTCATTGAAGCTGTGTAATGATACTTTAAATTTATTATTTTGTCTTTCTGAGTAATAACAACTGTTAATGGTTTAAATTCAGACAGAAGATTTTATAGGGCCATGTTTATTAAGCTGCTAATCAGACTTCAGTCATTAAGAAACTGAATTAATTTGGTAAACTCAGTACACTTTATCATTGGGATGATTGTAGGATGCCAAGATAATTTTCTGTCATTTTTGGATTCTCATGTATCCTAAAAATTTTACTTCTCATAATTCATATTTGAATTTGTCACCATTGAAACAATGTCTGTTTCTGGGCTCATAACCTGTTGAATAATAGGTTAAGGGTTGTTGGCAAAAATGCTCAACAAAAAGAATTGACAAAGTTTCCAATAAACAATAAGAAGAGGAAGAAAAGAAACAGGTTAAATAATACTAAGCAGATAATATATATGCAAGTCAAAACTAGGCAAAGTAACAGTAATGAAGCAAAAAGTAAAAAAAGTAAGAATTGTGTTCACACACAAAAGGGATACTAACAAACAATCAAAGCATTCTGACTTCAAGACAAGAAAGAACAAAAATATGGTAGTTGATAAACTGAGAAATAGTCCATCTTTATTGGTTAGGAAAAAATCCCAGCATGCATCTGTAGGATTTATCTATAAATCTGGGGAGAGGGTGTTTTTAGCAATCATTCCTACTACAATTGTGGGGGGCCAAGTTTAGTCGCAACAGATCTTTCGGCTTGCAGTTAGGTGCTCTTCCGGAGCCTTTTTGTTGGACTGATGGGCTTTGATTTTCTTTTTTTAAATTTTCCCTTTGACAAAACAGGGCTGTTTTCTGATGGACATCTGCTCTGGTTAATCAAGACTCACTTTGTTTACCTAGTTAATGTGAATAATTGTTCTTCCTGGCCTGCTCCCGACATTCATTGTTGTTATGATCCATGTTGAGATTCCTAACTTCCCCAGTTTGTTTTTGTCCTTAATTTTATCTTGATTAAGTCAGCTTTTGATATTTCTCCACTCCATAATTTATTTTGTCCTTCCTTTTCTCCTAGTCAGTGGCCTTCTTATTTCTGTTTATTAGCAGAATACAGCAGCCGCTTTTATCTTTGTGGGGGGCGGACAGATCCTATTAACATATTTTATTTTTAGTTGAATGTTTCATTATATTTTAGTTTCATTTTTGGGTTCATCTCCTCCCCACTCATTTCATGCAGTTGCATTTAAAAAAAATGATATCCACCCTCACACCAAAAAAAGGACATTTGTACATTATGAAATTTTTATGTCATTGTTCTCTTTTTTTTATTAGGTTCCTCATGAATATGTGGTGTTGTGGTATATGGTGGATGAGATGGTGATGGATGAGTTCATGTGGTGACATGAGAAAATTGTACTGGATGAATGGGTCACGGATCTGGTTAGCTAAGTTTTGGATAGTTAGTGTAGACCAGTCTCACCCCCACCTTGTGCCACAAGTGTATGAAAATACAATAAATCAAGATTCCCACTGCAATTTGAACAAACAAAGGAAAATCTCAAATAGCCATTACCATTGACCTTGTTTACATTTGATATCTTATCAGAAAGAGGATACAAGAGTGGACTGAAAAGTTCATAGGCTGACTAGAGCAATCATGTATGCATCAATTTCAACTCTTCTTACCCATAACTACATTGTTTCTCTCCAGGTATGAGTGTGGGATGAAAAGTTAAGTTGACTATGAAGGAGTGGTACTACAGCTGTGAAATCTTGCATGCATTAATTTCAACTCTTGTTAATAACAGCATTGTTTCTTTCCATATAAACTGACACCTGTTTGTCCTCTTGGTTAAAAAAAGTCATCAACAGTAGATATGACATCAAAATCACTGTGAAACTGGTTCCCAACCAAGTGCTTTTCACGTTGGGGAAGAGATGATAGTCAGGGATTTTTGCTAAAAATACTAAAGATAACGGAAATTTTGCTAAATACACCAAAAATACCGGAATTTTGTTAAATATTCTAAAAATACTGGAATTTGGTAAATATAATAAAAATATCGTAAATGTGCTAGATATACGAAAAATAGAAGAATTTTGGTGAATATAATGAAAATACAGGAATTTTCTTAAATATACTAAAAATACCGGAACTTTGCTAAATAAAATAAAATTACCGGAATATTCCTAAATAAAATTAAAATACTGTAATTTTGGTAAGTATAATAAAAATAGCAGAATTGGGATGAATATAATAAAAATACCGGGAATTTGCCACATATATAAAAATACTGGAATATTGATAAATATCCTAAAAATACCAAAATTTTGGTAAATATACTAAAAATATCTGAATTTTGGTAAAATATACTAAAAATATCGGAATTTTGGTAAATATACTAAAAATATCTGAAGTTTGGTAAATATACTAAAAATACCGGAATTTTGCTAAATATGTTAAAAATAGCGGGATTTTGGTAAATATATTAAAAACAGGAGAATGTTGGTAAATATCCTAAAAATACCGTAATTTTGATGAATACACTAAAAATGCTGGGATTTTGCTAAATATAATAAAAATAACGTAATTTTCCTAAATATAATAAAAGTACCGGAATATTGGTAAATTTACTAACAATACCGGAATTTTGCTAAATATACTAAACCTAACGGAATTTTGGTAAATATATTAAAAATAACGGAATTTTGGCATATATACTAAAAAGACCGGAAATTTGCTAAATATACTAAAATTTTAGTAAATATAGTTAAAATACCAGAATTTTCCTAAATATTGTAGAAATACCGGAATTTTGCGAAATATAAGAAAAACATAATTTTGGGAAATATACTGAAAAAACCGGAATTTTGCTAAATATAATAAAAATACGTACTTTTGGCGAAAATATTAAAAATACCGTAATATTGCAAAATATACTAAAAATACTAGAATTTTAAAAATACGGGAATTTTTCTAAATAGACTAATATTAACAGAATTTTGATAAATATGCTAAAATAAACAGAATTTGGCTAAATATACTGAAATTACCGGAAGTTTTGGCAGATATACTAAGAATAACGGAATTTTGCTAAATATACTAAAAACACCGGAATTGTGCTTTATATACTAAAATTACCGGAATTTTGCTAAATACACCAAAAATACAAGAATGTTAGTAAATATGCTAAAAATACCTGAATTTTGGTAAATATACTAAAAATAACGGAATTTTAGGAAATATACTAAAAATACCGGAATGTTAAATATACTAAAATAAACGGAATTTTGCTAAATAGCAGAAAATTAGCGGAATTTTGGTAAATATAATAAAAAGACCAGAATTTTGATATATACACTGAACATACTATCATACATATTTGTAAGTATACTAAAATAACAAGAATTCCGCTATATGTAAAAAAAAAATGCCGGAATATTGGTAAACACGCTCAAAATACCGGAATTTTGCTAAATATACTAAAAATACCGGAATTTTGCTTAATATACTGAAAATTACAGAAATTTTGCTAAACATACCAAAATATAATATAGTTTTTATAATTATACCTAAGTTACGGGATTTTGCTAAATATACTGAAATTAACGGAATGTTGGTAAATATGCCAAAAAAGTAAATTAAAAATTCCGGAATTTTCTTAATACACTAAATATAGTAAAAATACGGAAATTTTTGGTAAATATACTAATATTGCTGCAATTTTGCAAAATATACGAAAAATACCGGAATTTTGCTAAATATACTGAAAAATACCGGAATTTTTCTAAGTATACTAAAAATACCGAAATATTGGCAAATGCACTATAGATACCGGAATATCGATAAAGATGCTAAACATACTGGATTATTGGTAAATATCCTAAAATAACCGAATTTTACTAAATATACTAAAAATACCTGAATTTTGATAAATATACTAAAAGTACCGGAATTTTGGTAAATACACTAAAATTAACGGAATTTTGGTAAATGAAATAACGATACAGGAATTATTCTAATCATAATGAAAATACCGGAACTTTGGTAAATAAACTGAAAATAACGAAATATTGGTAAATATACTAAAAATACCGGAATTTTGCTACTAATAATACCGGAATTTTTGAAAAATATACTAAAATAACGAAATTTTCGTAAATATAATAAAAATAACGCAATTTTGATAAACATCCCAAAAATTCCTCAATTTTGCTAAATATGCTAAAAATAACGGAATTTTTGTAATTATACTCAAGTTACCGGAATTTTGCTAAATATAGACAAAAATTCTGAAATTTTGTAATATACTAAATATACTGAAATTTTGCTAAATATAATAAAAATACCAAAATTTTGCTAAATATAATAAAAATATCGGAATTTTGTAAAATATATTAAAATACCGAAATTTTGCTAAATATACTAAAAATACCGAAATATTGGAAAATATACTAAAAATACCGGAATTTTTGGTAAATATAATAAAAAAGTCTTCGAATTTTGTTAGATACTATAAAAATGCCAATATGTTGGTAAAGATATAAAAATACCGGAATTTTGATAAATATATTAAATTTGCCGGTATTTTGTTAATTACACTAAAATATCGGAATTTTGGTAAATATATTAAAAATACCTGAATTTTGGTAAAATATTAACAATACCGGAATTTTGGAATATATACTAAAATACGATAATCTTTTTTGCAAAATATACCAAAAATATTGTAAATTTTGTGCTAAATATATTGAAATTACCGGAATGTTGGTAAATAGGCTAAAAAAGTAAATTAAAAATTCCGAAATTTTGTTAATACACAAAATATACTAAAAATACCGAAATTTTTGGTAAATATGCTAATATTGCTGCAATTTTGCAAAATATACGAAAAATACCGGAATTTTGCTAAATATATTGAAAAATACCGGAATTTCGCTAAATATACTAAAAATACCGGAATTTTGTTAAATATAATAAAAATACAAGAAATTTGCTAAATATACTAAAAATCCCGAAATTTTGGTAAATATATTAATATAGGGGAATATTTGTATATTTATTTAAAATACCGGACTTTTGGAAAATATAATGATAATACCAGAATTTTCTTAAATATAATAAAAATTCCGGAATTTTAGTAAATATGCCAAAAATATCGGACTTTTGTTAAATATCCTAAACATACCGCAATTTTGTTAAATGTTCTAAAATTACCAGAATATTGCTAAATATTCTAAAATACTGGAATTTGGCTAATATATTGAAAATACTGGAATTTTGGTAAATAAACTATAAATACCGGAATTTTACTATATATACTAAAAAATACAGAAATTTTGGTAAATATATTACGAATACCGGAATCTTGCTAAATATACAAGAATACTGGAATATTCCTAAATATACTAAAAATGCCGTGATTTTGCTAAAATTATACGTATATCGGAAATTAGCTAATTATCCTAAAAATGCCGGAATATTGGTAAATTTACTAATATTACCGGTATTTTGCTAAATATAATATAAATACCAGAGTTGCTGAAAATAAACTAGAAATACTAGAATGTTGGTAAATATAATAAAAATACCGAAATATTGCTAAAAATATCGGAATTTAGCTGAAGATACTAAAATTACCGGAATTTTCATAAATGTTCTAAAAACACTGGAATTTTGCTAAATATATGAAAAATAACGGAAATTTGCTGAATATACTAAAAATGCCGTAATTTTTGACAAAACTACTAAAAAACTACTTAATTTTAGTAAGTATTTATAAAAGTGCCGTAATTTTGGTCAAAATAGTAAAAACACTGGAATGTCCCTTAACATACCAAAAATACCGGAATGTTGACACATTTAGTAAAAATACGGCAATTTTCCTAATATACTAAAAATTCCGCAATTTTGCTGAATTTACTAACAAAACCAGAATATTGGTAAATATACTAACACTTAAGAAATTTTGGTAATTATAGTAAAAATACCGGTACATTGGTAAATATACTAAAATACGTGAAATTTGCTGAATATACTACAATGTACGGACTTCTGCTAAATATACTAAAATATTTGTAAATATACTAAAAATATACTAAAAATACCAGAATTTTGCTAAATATAATAAAAGTGACGGAATAATGGTAAATATATTATAAATACTGGAATTTTGCTAATTAATACTAAAAATATCGGAATTGTGCTAAATATAATAAAAATACCGGAATTTTGGTAAATACACTAATAGTGCCGCAATTTGGTAAATATCCTAAAAATACCGGAATTTTGTTAAATATAATAAAAATACAGAAAATTAGCTAAATATAGAAAAAATACCGGAATTTTGCTAAACATATTAGAAATTTTGGAATTTTGATAAATATAATAAAAATACTGGTATTTTGCTAAATATCCCAAAAATATCTGAATTTATCTAAATATACTAATAACACTGGAATTTCGTTAAGTATGATAAAGTTCCCGGAAATTTGGTAAATATACTTAAAATACCAGAATTTTGGTAAATATAATAAAAATACCGGAGATTTCTAAATATACTAAAAATAACGAAATTTTCCTAAATATATTGAAAATCTTGGAATTTTCGTAAATATACTAAAAATGCCGGAATTTTGGTAGATATAGTGAAAATACCAGAATTTTGCTAAATATTCTAAAAATATCACAATTTTTGCTAAATATACTAAAAATACCTTAATTTTGGAAAATTTTCTAAGTATACAGAATTTTGCTTAATAAACTCAAAATAGCGGAATTTTGCTAAATAAAATGGAAAAACCGGAATATAGCTAAATATATTAAAGATACGCGAATTTTTTTAAAATAATAATAATAACGGAAATTTTCTAAATATACTAAAAATACTAGAAATTTTGATAAAGTATACGGAAAATGCTGGAAATTCAGTAAATATAATAAAAAACGGAATTTAGCTAAACATGCTAAAATCACCGGAATTTTGCTAAATACATAAAAAATAGCGGAAATTTGCTAGATATAGTAAAAATAATGGATTTTTGGTAAATATACTAAAAATACCGTAATTTTGACAAAACTACTAAAAATGAATTAACTTTAGTAAGTATTTATAAAAGTGCCGTAATTTTGGTCAAAATAGTAAAAATACTGGAATGTCATTTAACATACCAAAAACACCGGAATGTTGACACATTTAGTAAAAATACGGAAATTTTCCTATTATACTAAAATTCCGCAATTTTGCTGAATTTCCTAACAAAAACAGAATATTGGTAAATATACTAACACTTAAGAAATTTTGGTAATTATAGTAAAAAAATACCGGTATATTGGTAAATATACTAAAAATTTCGGAATTTTGCTAAATATACTAAAAATACTGCAATTTTGATGAATGTTCTAAAAATTCTGGAATTTTCATAAATATACTAAAAATACTGCTAATATACTAAGTTTGCTGAATATAATGAAATAGCAGAATATTGGCAAATATTCTAAAAATACCGGAATTTTGATAGATACACTAGAAATACTGTTTTTTTGTAAATATACTAAAAATAACGGAATGTTGCTAAATTTATTAAAATTGCCGTAATTTTGATAAATATACTAAAAGTACGGGACTTTTGGGAAATATACTAAAAATTCTGCAGTTTATCTGAATATACGAAAAATACCGGAATTTTCTTAAATATACTAGAAAAGCTGTATTTTGTCAAATACAATAAAAATGCCGGAATTTTGCTAAATATACTCAATATACCGTAATATTGGTAAGTATGCTAAAAATACCGTATGCTAAAAAGTACACTAAAAATACTTGACTTTCCGTAAATATCCTAAAATTACCGTAATTTTTCCTAAATATATTAACAATATCGGAATTTGGTAAATATTCTAAAAATACCGGAATTTTGCTAAATATACTAAAAATACCGGATTACAGGAATTTTGGTAAATATACTAAAATATTGGAATTTTGGTAAATGTACTAAAAATATAGGGACATTGGTAAATATAATAAAAATACCGGAATATTGACAAATATACTACATATACAGGAATTTAGGAATTTAACTATGCTAAGATTACCAGAATTTTGCTACGTATACCAAAAATACAGGAATTATACTAAATATACTAAAAATACTGGAATTTTGGTAAATATAATAAACAGACCGTAATTTCGGTAAATATATTTAAATGCCAGAATTCTGCAAAATATACTGAAAATTCAGTAATGTTGCAAATATAGTAAAAAACTGAAATTTTTATATATATGCCAAAAATACGGGAAATCTTTTTAGATATTCTAAAAATAACGGAATTTTCAAATGTAGTGAAAAAGCGGATTTTTTGATAAATATATTGTAACAATACTATAATTTTGGTGAAAATACTAACAATACCGCAATTTTGGTAAATTTGAATACCTGAATTTTGGTAAATATACTAAAAATACCAGGATTTTGATAAATATACAAAAATACCGGAGTTTTGCTAGATATACTAAAAATAACAGAATATTAGTAAATATATTGAAATACCAGAATATTGGTAAATATGCAAAAAAAAAAAATACCGGAATTTGGTAAATATGCTACAAATCCTGGAATATTGGTATATATACTAGAAATGGCGGAATTTTGCTAGATATAATGAAAATACGGAAATTTTGGTAAATATAATAAAAGTACCCAAATTTTGGTAAAACCGGAATATTGCTAATATACTAAAAGTACTACGTTATTGGTAAATATACGAAAAATCCCGCAATTTTGATAAATGTACTAAAATACCTGTATTTTGCTAAATATACGTAAAATAACGTGATTTTAGTAAATATACTAAAAATACCGGAATTGTGGTAGGCTAAAAATACAGGAATTTTGGTACATATACTAACGATACCGGAATTTTGCTTAATATATTAAATTTACCGGCATATTGGTAAATATACTAAAAATACTGAAATTTTAGTATATACACTACAAACACCGGAACACCATAATTTTGGCCAATATATTAAAGTATTTGAATTTTGCGAAATATCCTAAAAAAAAACGGAATGTTGGTAAATACACTAAAATAATGGTATTTTCCTATATATACTAAAAATACCGGAATATTTCTAAATATACTAAAAATACCAGTATTTTGCTAAATATACTCAAAGTACTGGAATTTTGGAAAATATACGAAAAATATCAGAATTTTAGCAAAATATACTAAAAATACAGGAAATTTTGTAACTCTAACAAAAAATAGCGAAATTTTGCTAATTATACTAAAAATACCGGAATTTAGGTAAATGTGCTAAAAATACCGCAATTGAGCTAAAAATAAGAAAATTATCTTAATTTTTCTAAATATACTAAAATACCGGAATTTTGCTAAATATACTAAGAATACCTGAATTCTCTTAAATATACTAAAAACACCATAATTTTAGTAAATATATTAAAAATATCGGAATACTTCTAAATATAATAAAAATACCAGAATTTTCCTAAATATATTACAAATAACGGATTTTTGGTAAATATACTGAACATACCGCAATGGTGGTAAAACACTAAAAATACCATAATTTTGGCAAGTATTTACAAATATACCGACATTTGGGTAAACATAATAAAAATACTGGAATTTTGCTAAATAGAATAAAAATAACTGAATTTTGCTAAATATACTATAAATATCAGAATTTTGGTAAATATACAAAAAATACCGTAATTTTGCTAAATATACTAAAATACCTGTATTTTTCTAAATAAATTAAAATTACCATAATGTTGCAAAATAATTAAAAAATACCGGAATATATACTAAAAGTATCGGAATTTGCCAAATATAATAAAAATCCCGGAATTTTAATAAATATACTGAAAATAGTCGATTATTTGTTTTGTATACCAAAAATGCCGGACTTTTGCTTAATATAATAAAAATACCTGAATTGTGGTAAATATAATAAAAATACTGGAATTTTGGTAAATATACTAAACATACCAGAATTTTGATAAATATACTCATATTAGCGGAATTTCGCTAAATGTACTAAAATACCGGTATTTTGGTAAATATATTGGAATACCGGACATTTGATAAATATCGTAAAAATTTTGCTACATATGCTAAATAAACCGGAATTTTTGCAATTATATTCCAATTTTCCTAATGTACTAAAAGTACTCGAACTTTGCTAAATATATTGAGAATACCGAAAATTTGTAATTATACTATAAATACCGAAATTTTGCTAAATATAATAAATATACAGTAATTTTGCTAAATATTCCAAAAATACTAAAAATAATGGAAATTGACTAAATATAATAACAATACCAGAATTTTGGAAAATACACTAAAAATACCGGAATTTTGCAAGATATGTTAAAAAGTACCGGAATTTTTCTAAATATACTAAAAATAACGGAATATTGGTAAATATACGAGAAATACCCGAATTTTGGTAAATATACTAAAAATACCGGAATTTTGTTAAATATAATAAAATACCGGAATTTTGCTAAATATACTGAAAATTCTCGTAGTTTGATAAATAATGTAAAACAACGTAATTTTGGCTAATATATAAAAAATACTGGAATTCTGTTAAATATATTAAAAAATCGGCATTTTACTAAATATATTAAAAATACCAGTATTTTCCTCTATGTAATATAAATGCCGGTATTTTGCATAATATACTAAAAATACCTAAATTTTATGTTAAATATGTTAATAATACCGGATATCTGCTAATTAAACTAAATTAACGGAAATGTTGCTAAATATACCAAAAACACCAGAATTTTGCTGAATATTGTAAAAATACCGGAATTTTGCTAAGTATACTAAAAATACCAGCGTTTTGCTAAATATGGTAAAAATACCGGATTTTTGGAGAACATACGAAAAATACCGTAATTTTTGGTAAAATTCTAAAAATAGCGTAATTTTCGCAAATTATCTTATAAAAATACCGTAATTTTGGTAAAGATACTAAAAATACCGGAATTATCTAAATATACTAAAAATACCGGTATTTTTCTAAATATACTAAATATATCGGTATATTTGTTATTATACTACAAATACCGGAATTTTGCTCAATATAATAGAAATACAGGAATTTTGATAAAAATACCAAAAATTTTGCTATATATTCTAAAAATACTGCAATTTTGGTAAATATAATATAATACCCTAATTTTGCTAAATATTCTTATAGTGCCGGAATTTGGTAAATATACTAAAAATACCGGAATTTTGCTAAATATACTAAAAATACCGATATTTTGCTAAATATAATAAAAATACCGGAATTTTGCTAAATATACTAAAATACGGGAATATTGATGTAGATTTTAAGGCCTCTACATGGTGGATGTACAACGGTATTTAGAAAAGGGTGACTGACAGGGTTGTGTAACCCACAATCAGACCTTGTCAATGAAATACCATGCCACATCAAAGATCTTCATCCTTGCCACAGATCTATTTCCATAGAAGACGACGGTAGTGATATGTTGTGTGAGAGTGATTCAGGTTTGTTACTGCTTTTCAGAGCAGAGCCAAATGATTCACCTGCAGAATGAGAAGAAATAAAGTTGGAAGATGATAATAATGCTGAAAATGAGAGAGATTGACGAATTCCATCCAACTTTACGAAGCACTCGTCGAAGGAGACCACCTGTTCCCTGGGACTTATGTGATCATAAAATCAGTGGGAAGTGGAGAATGGAAAACGCCAGATGCTGACGAGTCCAGTGGTCATATTTTGTGTGTGGAGTTTTGCGGTAGTTTCACCAATTATAATGAAAAAGACAGGGTACTCTAGTCTAAACAGCCGTATTTTTTTTCTTTTTTTACCACAGATACTACATTAGAAGTATTTTTTTTAGTTAAATGATACGTTAACGTTGAGTTTAATACATTGCTTTAATTTTTTATTTTCTTACTTGTTTAATGTCATAAAATATTTAATGTACCCAATGTGGCCTTTTTCAATTGTTGTGAATGTAAAAGTTATTGAATTACTTTTCCGAAAGGGAAGAATATTCAGTCAAAGGTAGTAATTTTCCAGTATCCAGTCAAAATATAATAACAGATGCTAAAATTTTAATTTTTTTTTAAAGTTTCACACTCGAAAATGGCATTTAAACTTGACATTTTTATCTTCTTCAAACATGTCTTTATTTAGTAATATAATAATAAAAAACTGACGAACACCAACTGGATTTCAAAATCACACTGAAAAACAAAAAATGTTAGTTATTTAAAAAAAACAAAACAATAAATGTAGATTTTTTCTGTTCAATTTGAAATAAAGTTCGTATTAAATTATACAAGCCTAACTTTCAAAAAAATTATGTAATGTTCGGAATGAATTTTCAGCATGTTCACTGCACATGTAATTACTATTCTTTTGAAATTAAATATCTTTAGGGATTTCGGTATCTGTCAATATTTCGGAGATGAGGTATTATGTACAATTTACATTATTCGGACTATTGTCTTCATCTTTGTCGCCATATTCATACAACGTTTCGGCCGTTGTACGCCCCGGTCTTCTTCAGGTGGTTGGAATGTCGAACTGAACACTTTTTCGCTCACGTGCCATGTCTAAAGGGATGAGATGTAGATCTCTGCATCGGTGCAGGAATGTCTGATGGTTCGATATTCGTGCCAGTTTCTGGTAGGATTTTTCAATTCGTTTCCATATTTTCGGTGTATCGGGTGCGTACCGATCCTTTAGTATTTGTCTATATATTTCTGAGAAGAGGTATTAATTACAGTACACTATTTAGTATTTACATTATTCGGACTATTGTCCTCATCTTTGAGGATGTTCAGGTTCTACTGGACCATGTGAACTCAATAAGACCTTTGATACAGTTCACAATAGAGAAAAAGAGTAACAACACACTCCCATTCCTGGATGTTCTAATATCTCGAACCGAGCATGGGTTCAAGACATCCGTACTGTAAACCGACATTCACAGGACAGTACCTCAATTTCAATTCCCACCATCCATACAGCGTAAAGAAAGGGATCGTCCGCTGCTTACAATACCGAGCAAAAGTCATGTGGCGACCCAGATATAAAGAACTGGTCAGTATAAGCAGTACCCTACAACATAACAACTACATGGCAGCAGCCCCCCCCCCAAATTGGGAGAGACAGGTACAAGACCAGGACAATACTACTCAGAAAACAGTCTACCTGCCTTATGTGAAGGGGTTATCAGAGAAAATACAAAGGATCTGCAGTCCGTATGACATCAGATAAACCTTCAAAAGCTGGACGACACTTCGCAGATATCTCTCCCGAGTAAAACCCCTCCCCATAGAAGAGAACATGACTAAAGACTGTGTGTACGGCGTACGCTATCCCGTACAGCTGCGTAAAGAAATATAAAGGGGAGGCAGGCCGCCCCCTTAAGGCTTCAACAACACCAGAAAGCTGTAACGCGAGAGGAAGTGGAAAAATCAGGCGTGTCTGACCACATATGGAGAGAAAAGGGAGATCACCGCCCTCTGTGGGATCAGGTTGGGATCATAGACAAAGAACACCATTGAAAAATTCGTAAACTTAAGGAATCGGCACATATGCTAGGCCACAAAAATCTCCTGAGCTGATTAAGCATAGAAATGAATACAATATGGGAACCAGTAATAAGGAGTGCCAGAGAAAAGCGATAATGACAACGAAAGTTGCAATATGAGCTCTGGGAAAAACATGAAATGATAATAGCAAAAATTACAATATGAGCACTGGTAAAAATCGGTTGCTGAAGACATTAGGTTTATAATACCCAGAAATTCATACACAGATGTCTTCAAGAGCACGTGGTACAGTGGATAAAGGCGTTGGTTAGATCCAGTGCCAGGAATCAAAGAATATGAGTTCAATACCTAGTTTAGGTGTTGGAGAACTTGGAGTGGGAATTAGGCGATAACTGATAATTGACATCCATTAGAGACATGTGAGCGAAATAAAGTGTTCAGTTCAACATTCCAACCACCTGTGAAGAAAGCCGGAGCGTACAACAGCTGAAACGTTGTAAAGATGAGGACAATAGTTCGGATAAAATAGTCTACAGAGTGATTTTTAACTGCAAAAACATTTTGCGGACATCCCCAAATTAAAAAGTACACTTCTTGAGATACGAAAGTAGGGTGGACAGACATCCGTGTAACCCGGATATAAGAGAGTTTTCGGGACCGGAGAAGAAATATCTTATATCCGGGTTTGGTCTATTTTATATACATTAACACAGGCTCTAATTTGGGACCAGAGAAAATCTCTCTTATATCCGAGTTTCTCTTATATCCGGGTTACACTGTATTTCCACTAAAATTTTCTAAAATAAAATAACTTATTCAATACAATTCATTCATTTCTTTCATTAATGAATGAGGGCGGAAAGTTCCGCTCGAAATTATTGGATAATTCCCTGATTTAAAAAAAAAATATTTTAAAATATTTTTTTTAAAAGAAAAATCGCTACCCAATGTTTTAAATTAAAACATTGGGTAGCGATTTTTCTTTTATTTCTGAAAAAACGCACATATTTTTTAATTTTTTAGTAGTAAGTAAAAAAAACAAAAGTAAAACAAAACAAAAAACAAACTTTGTCACGTTTTTAACTTTTAAAAGAGTAATAATTTAATTTTCAGATCTGCTTCTTTACTTTTTGAATCAATGAAGGATTGTCATTTTTTATTAAAATTTTAAAAATAAAAATAATGAATTGTCAATTAAAAAATATTTGTTTTCTTATTGATGCCAGATATACCGCGTTAACAAGTCAGAGAATTCCTCCTAAATTCAAATTCACTGTCAAAAATCAAGGTTAGGTTGTTCCTTTCTATACAAAATTCGTTAAACTTAGTTTCGAGGTGACTTAGAAGATTCGAAACTACGGGAAGTAAAGGAAAATGAGAAGAAAGGACTAAACATCAATCAATTGTTAATTAAACTTTCAAATATTATTCGGTAGAAAATGAGAACGGGACGATTTTGACCTTGACACCGGCCGAGCGTTCTGTGAGAAATAAAAACATGGGATTTCTTTCAGGTAAAATCTTTGGATAAAAATAACGAAGATTTTATTTTTTATATAGCTTCCGTTTTTTTTATTTATTTTCTCAATACTGAAATGTTCGTCGTAATTTTTTCTCAAAGTATCTGTAAACAAAGACTCCTCAAAATATGTTTAATTTTTAACTGCTTTCAAAGTAACAACATAAACACGAAAAATAACATCAGAAATGCAAGATAATTTATATAACTATTTTTCGGTTAATAAAAACTGAAATATAATTGAACATTTTAAGAACCGGCCAGTCCCAAGATTTGTAAAAGATGATGTTTGGTTGAAAAAGGTAAAAATGCAGACTACCCACCTCTGCTCGCACGCACCATTTATTAAAAAAAAAAAAATTCTAGAATGGACACGTTAGATTGATTCTTTTAGTTTTACTTTTAGTAATTGAGATAACAAATATTTTAAAATTCTTTGAAGAAATATACACACGTATATTTCCATTGATAAATTAAAATTAGTCTTGTATCTTTTTCTTTTTTTTTTTTAAATTCTTTTTTTGGTGGCGCAAAGACTATTTTTCAATCATTCACAAACTCAATTCTTCTTTTATTTTTACAATATTTATATTCGGACTGTTGTCCTCATCTTTGTTGTTATCAAAGTTTCAGTCTGTGTGTCCTCCGGCCTTCATCTGCTCTAGTGTTGGGTAACCTACAGGGAATTCTGAACTGAACCCTAGGAGGTTAGAGACTGTTCTCATTCCACCGGCCATGTCTAAGGATATCGTCTTGTTCTTATTTGTAGTACTTTTTAAAAGTACTAACAGACAAGCAGTCACTAAAATATATTATCACTAAAATTTAAAGTAAAGTTTATTGCTCGCCCATTTCCGCTGAAATCCAGGTACATACTGCACGGCTTAGGGATTGAACTCACAATTACAATGTCATCAAATTCACGAACCAACGCTTTCCACCATGCTCTTGACCCGGAAGACAATTCACTGCAGTGAATTTGAAGCTTTTAAATTTATTTATTAAATAATTTTTTTTTAAAAGTCTCCTTTTCATATCTATATTCTTGCAATACACATTTTGGTACTTGCACAAAATCGATGAAAAATCAGGATACCATAATGAACAAGATTTGTTTTAATTTTCTTACAATTTTAAATCTTTTAAAATTCAGTTTCAGTTGGGTAATGCTTAGGAAATATTGCTATAAAACTATATTTACTAATCATATATTGTAAAGCTTATTACAATCTGATGATCCCAAGTACTTTTAAAAGAATTGATTTGTTTTTATATACATGCAGAATTCCTGAAGAATGGATGTACAAACCAATAAATCTATCATTAAAAGGTCATATGTTTTAAGGGTACCCCCCCCCCCAGTTACAGGGGAAGAAAACCTGCACATAAACTTTATCATTTGCCTCATCATAATTAAGTATGAACACTTTTAGCAGTCATTCGACTGTCAATAAATTAATTAACACATCAGAAAAACAAAACCCTGTAGTTAAGAAATGCTTGTATACAACATTTTATTTGTTTCACATCAGATTAATTTAACTTCAAATTTTCTAATTTTACTCAAATAACATTTCAGAAATATATATTTTATTTTTACAAGATTTTTAAAACCGAGTATTAACTTTTGTTTACAAATGTGCAAAATTGCCGATTTCATCAATGTTACTGAAAAAAAAAATTTGATTCTGATCAATATAATAATCATTTTGAACCTTCTGTATACTGTATGAAAAAATTTAAATTTAGTCTGATGAAGTCCAAAAGGACGAAACATGTCACAAGTAAACTTTTTCCACTTTGTCACACATTTTTCCCTATATTGTTCTTGATATATAAAAATATACATGATTATCTCTTATACTTTCATTTAATGACCTATTTTTGGAGGCTGGTCTCATGTATGCATGAAACATGCACTTTTTAAACTTCATCTTGTGCTACATTCTGTTGGGGGGTAGTTTTCAGATAAATATTTTTGAGGGATATAAGATTTTCTCCAAATCTCTTTATTTTTTTAGAAGAATTTAAAAAAAATATTTTTGTTAATTATAAGATGCAATCAGCAGATATGGAAACCCACTTTTTAGAATTTAAAAATTAAATCAACAGAAATGTCCAATGAAAGTCTAAAGAATGAACCATGTCACACAAAACTTTTTTTTCCCCACTTTGTCATTGATTTTCCTAACAATTTAAATGGAATTTTTTAAAAAAATTGTCAAAAAGGTAAAGAATCCTCATCACTGAAGAAAATGATTTTTTTTTTTTTTAATGTTAGATCAAATAAATCAAGTGACTAGATAGGTTACCGCTTGGGAATGCCAGGGGCTGTAAGCTTTGATGTGTGGGTAGTGTAATGAATAATGAATCGGAATTATTAATCGAAGAGCTAAATTCTAATTCAGGTTGGGTTCATTATATTTACAGGCAAGGTATGAATCCATCTCTTCTCTCCCCAAATGTGGATTTAATTAGTAAGTCTTGTATCACTAAAAAACATTATTTCACCTTCTCCCCCCAAAATAAAATAAAAACTGCATACAAAATATTTAGATTTCAATATTGAATAACCCATAAAGGTGTTGATATGCTACTAAAAACAATCAACCTACAAAATACGTGAACTTTGAAAACAGACATATAGTATGACAGTTGTAAGCAATTGCTTTGAGGGTAATGGTTTGTTTTCTATGTGCTGTGTCTCTTCCTGACTTTGGCTCTCCACAATTTCCTGTCCTTTGTAGCTCTTAATAAATTTTATCTTTTTTTTTTTTTTTATCTCTCTGAAACCCTGTTCTGCCATCTATTTACACAAGCTGTCTAGGTAGGTTATGCATTGTTTTTCTCTGTCCCTCTTGCTTTCAACCTGACCTGTGAATATCAGATTTTTCAAACCCTTTTTCTTCATTATGTACCAAAAAAATTTCAACTAAATTTTTGTGATGTTAAGTATAATTGTCCTTCTTGTTACCAATTTCTCTAAAACTTTATTGTTGCTCACATGTTCAATCCGTGGTATTCTCAGCAATCTTCTGTAGAACCACATTGCTTCAAGGCTCTTCTTCATTTGTGGTGGTGAGATTGACCAGGATTCTTTAGTTCAAGAAGTCATTATGGCTTAAAGTAGCTTGAGTTACTTCCCTTGGCCCGCTTAAAAATTCCGGCATTAAAATAAATATTTCAATTAATTGTTAATATTGATGAGTTTTTCTGTCAATGTTTAACTTTCGAACCCGCAAAAAAAAACAAAACAAAACAAAAAAAACAACCAACAAACGAAAACCATTGTGTCAAAAGGGCGGTTGTTCCCTTGTCACCGCTATTATTTATAACTACTTTCACTTCTCGGCAATGTTTGTTTTAAAAAAAGCTATGATTTAAAAACTTAAAGAATTACTTTTTCTTTGTTCTTGAGAATTGACAACAAAAATAATGATTTATTAGTTTGTTTATTTACACTATTTTTTTTTAATTATATTGTTTTGTTTATTGGAATAGTTGTCAAAACATCAGCTCATTGCCAATTGATATATAAACTTTATAAAATGATAAAAAAAAGGTTTCTTTATACTTTGGTTCACATACTGATTTATTTTTATGTTTAAAAATTTATGAATAAAAAATTGTTTTCATATTTATTTATTTGTTTATAAATTGGTAAATGATAAATATTAGTAGTTTTTTTTTAATGGTATTAGTTTTTAGAATGTTGCAAAAAAATATAAAATTAGTGATTAATATTTTTGTTGTAAATTCTCAAGAAGAAAAGTAAAACTTCACTGTCATCATGTGTTTAGGTTTTACAATTCTAATCATCGTTTTTTAAAATGATAAACATTGCCGAGGAATGAAGGTAGTTAAAATAATAATGGTGTTGAAAGAAAAACTGTTCTTTTGACACAGTTCTTTTTGCTAGCATGAAGATTAGCCGACTTTTATTTATTGCTCATGGGTATTTGGGGGGGGGGGTATCTCCATTTTAACACGAAAACATTTTCCACAGACCAATTCTGAATTACCTCCCTTAGATCCTTTACGTAGCCTCATATTCTGAGCACGCTGAAGACAAAACATTCTAATTTACTGATATTAAGAATTTAACCAAAATGAATAATTGAAAAGAAAAGGTCAAACTGACCTCCTATTGAATCTGAAAAGTCTTGCATCAAAGTGTCCAAAATGCAATATAAATTATTTCCTTTAACATCTACTTATTTGTACAAGTCAAATTCTGTGGTCTGTGCTGAAATGTCTTTGATGCCATGGAAAGTTACGACACATTTAAAGAAAAATAGATTATTAAGTTTATTTAAATAACCAATTATTTTATGAAACAAAAACAGACTTTGGATGTAACTAAAACTGGGTACTATTTAAATAGAGTGGTCCACTCATGAAACAAATTATTTTTTTTATGCGTGGATCTAAGCTGTGCATAAGGATTGAAAAAGCAACTTTATTAAACAAATTTGTGAGTGAAATATGAAGCTTTCAATATCAGGTGCTGAATGGTTGAAAAGAATGCCCACTGGCATTTCCGCTTAGAAAGTTTCAAAATAATATTAAGCTCAAGCCCCAGTGAGCCCCACCCCTCCCTTCAAGGCAGTACCTCTTCTTCAGGAAGGGACTAGAGACACTAAAAGGAGAAGTGACTAGGGAATTTGAGCAATTTTTCCATGGTATTGCCATTAAGGGTGCAGGATGACTCTTCACTGCCAACTCAATGCCTTTGAGTCAATGACATGCAAACTATGAAATTTTTTTGTTGATTTCTTGAAAACAAATAAAAGTAATTTATTTAGGATCATTTTTATTACATGACTTTATTTTTAATTTAAGAAGACTTGGCCAACATTGTTGTCTAAAGAGACAACATCATAAAATGTTGGCCAAGTCTTCTTAGTTTTACTAATCAAATACAAATAAATGGCCAACATGTGCAAGTTTTTCTTTTCTTCTTTGACTAAGAATTTCCATTTTCGGTGTGATGAAAAGTTTGAAAATTAAACACCAGTCAGTCAAATAAGGCTGTTGAAACTAATAAATCACTAATACAAACAGCCAAACTTTCAAAATCTCTACAACTCAAAAGCCGATCTCAGAGATATGTGCACGCTACGATAGCCAACACTGGTTGGCTGGTGGTGAGTCAGTGGTGATGAAATATCTCCTCCTGTGCCATTAAACCCACTTTAAACCTTGACCTCGTGAAACATTCAGTAGTAATGTGGGTGCACTGAAAAATCCACTTACTACTTGTTCCAGATTTAACCCAATGAGATATAACTTTAAGTTATCATTGCTATTTAAAAAAATTTTCTTTTTCTCGTGTGTGTGTGTGTGTCAACCCTGAAAGTGAAATGGTAAACAAAATACAAGAAAACTAAGCCTCTAACAAAAATGGAAAACTGTCCCATTTTGCAGTTTATACATGGGTGTTTTAGTAAGACCCCCACTCCCTTGAATGGAGAGGAGGCACAGTGCAGTAATGGATAGCGGCTTGGATTGAGGAATCGGAGTGCCGAGTTCAATTCCAGTTGAATCCATTACATTCACTTACATGCTAATACCCTTGGGAAAGGTGTGAATCCTCTTCTTCTCCCTCCAGCTATGGGTAAATAGCAGGACAGACTGGGTTCTATAGCCTTGGATGGAAAACTCTGAATTCAAAACCTGCGGAGGGCCGTTTGGGGACCTGCGGAGGGCTGTTTGGAGACCTTGTGGCATGTAGTGCACCAGGTCTCTGTAATTGGCCCTTCAAAAAGTGTGGATGGTCCTGCATGAAACCTTCACCACTATAATCAAATCTCATGTGCTATACATGCGGGTTGGGGACCGCTCGTAAATTCCAAAATTCCCATGAAACTCCAATATTGGAGCCAGTTCAACCCACCCCGGTTGAATGCCATTACAGGTAGGTACATGTACTCCCTTGAATGTGGTATTGTGATGTCTGTTGGGTGAATGGAAATTAATGAATTCTTGTGGTTATTGAGTGAATTGTAATGAATGAATGGGTCATAAATCAGATTAGGTAAGTTTAGGAATATTATAATAATTATTATTATTAATAAATAAAAATAAAATATAAAATAATAATAATAATGAAAATCTCTTCTAATTGTCTGAAGGTCCTTGATAAAATCCAAAGATGGATATGCAATGTAATTGGCCCTGATCTGGCATCTCATCTGCAGCTGCTCTCTCACAGATGTGCTGTAGCCTCCCTCTGTCTTTTTTACAAATACTTTCACGGTAACTGCTCCGATGAGCCGCTTTTGCTGGTTCCCAGACTTCATGAATTTAAGCGCTCAGCTAAGCTGGCATCTCACTCTCACCTTTTCACTGTCGAAACTGCTAAATGTAGCCGTCTCTTCTACTCCAATAGCTTCATGTCTCGCACTTCTCGCCTGTGGAACTCCCTCCCCATTTCTTGTTTTCCTGATAGCTGTAATCTCCAACTATTCAAATGTAACATCAATCGACGTCTCCAGATGCCCTGATCTATCCCTTAACCGTCTTTTCATCCTTTCCTTTATCACTCTTTGTTCTCGCTCCTACTCTGAAACCCTTTTGCGTGCTAGTGGCTTCCCGCCTTGCTTGGGGTTGAATGCTTAAAAAAAAGAAATCACAAATAAAAATAATAACATAAAAATATTGTATAAAATAAATAAAAATTAAAAATAATAAAAATACTCGCAGCATGCATTTATATTCACCACAAACTTTGGTATGGGTAACACGTGTCCAACTTTTCTCTGTGATATGGCTTTTAATACTATGAAGTAAATTTCTCCCTTCTATCACATGTACCATAAAACAGTTGTAGCCTAAAAATACACACACCAATACACACAAAAAAATATTAGTAAATTGTATGAAAGTAGCATACAATTTACCATGCTTTTCCTCTTATTTGTGTACTGTTGTGGTAAACCCTCTTACAGCATAATGAACTCTTCCTTCTCTCATAAATACAAACTGCGAGAGCCGAACGGGAGCGCACAGTGTGAAGTGGAATCGAGTAGTAGATGCAGTGCTAATCTACTTATTACTAACACTATTGTTTTGTATATATCTCCAATATACTTTTTTCAACCGACCTTTGTCTTCCGTGTCTTTCTTTCTGGCCCCTAAACAGGCCACAACATGTACGTTTTATTTTCTGTCAATTATGCTTTTATCTCTGTGAACATGAAGCTAATTTCTGCTGCTATGATGTCAGTGAGACCCCACAACATTTTGGTGACCGCCAACATACATAGCAAAAACAACCTATTCACCCACAATAGTCAGTGACAATGAACCTCAGCCTGCTTTCCCTTTTGGCTATGTGCCACTATTGTTTTTTGCAATAAATATGCTAAAAGGCGGAATCAAATTCACGTGAGGTGAATTCTTGCATTTTTCCATTCAAGTCTTTTTGAAAGTAACTTTCTTTGCATTTAAAACAATTTTCCATCTTGGTCTCTTGTCCTTTTACATTTTTTAGTATTAGTCTTGAGGCAATAAAATGTTGATAACCTGTTAATAAAATCTTTTCAAGTGATTAAAATCTATTAATTCATTTAATTTTGCTGGCCTATTGGATGTACCCAGATGGAATATTTAAGAAAAAAAAAATGCACACGTCACAACCAAAAAATCAAAATTATAACCTTACCTTTATGTGACCTTCTCACTAACCACGAAGAAACATTATTAACACAAACATTATACAACTGATACTATTTTTTTTTTTAATAGAAGTGAGGTGCAGTTTAATGACCAGGACATTTTTGGGGGAAAAGATGAATTTTAGTACATTTCATCATGCATTTATTGAAAATTGTTTTAGTTGTTTTTTAGGGAGTAACATCAAATCTGTAAATTTATAATAGTTACAAAGAAATCTATTGGTATCAGTGAACACTAGTACATACAGTAGCAAGCAAAAAAAAAAAAAAACACCCAGAAATATGGTACTGGTTAGTAAATGAAGTCCTATAGCATACATGCAGAAAAGTAAATTCCAATACCTGTATATCAATAAAAACACAACACACACACAAAGCAAGCAGCAATAGATCACTCAAAGGAAATATTTTTGTAAAATTTGGTATTTCTACAAAATAAACAGCAAAATATTGAGCAATTCCATAAATTTCTTTTTTCTGGGTGAATTTTTCACAGATATTTTTTTAGTGATATCATGTTTGTTTTATGTCCAGGAGTTCTATTAGGTTGGTGCAAAAATAATGTCGTTTTCTCACATAGTAACATATGTGAGAAAACGACATTATTTTTGCACCAACCTAATAGTTTCAGAGTTAAGCTCTATACATGCACTGATTCCTGGTGAACCACACTTTTTTTGTGGTCTTCATGTTCCTCTTGTACATGATACTGTTGTATTGGACGAAGGGTAATTTTTGGTGCATTTTTTGAGAAAAAAAATCTGCATTCAATAGACCGGCAAATATTGTAATTATCTAATGTATGTTTATATCTATTTTTGTTTGCGTATTTTTACTAGGACCGTTTCGGACAATGCCGACAATTACATTAAAAACGTGGCTGCATTTCTCAAACTTCTTAAAGCAACAAGGTATGGTGAGTATATGGTCATAAATACTTGACACTCAACAGATTATTTGGCTAAATTTTTAGTGTTCTAAGGCACCGAAAAAGTCAGAAAGAAAGAAAGAATAAAAGACAAAAGCAATTTATTAAACTTCAAATTTATTTTATTTATAAAGCAGTTAGCATTCTGTTCTCAAAAGTCAAAGATGTTGTCTTTGATTTTTGGGTGTCACAGGAATTGTCTAATAAATATAAATCTATATCACTTTTAACATCTATAATTGCTTTTAACATCTATTAATTAACATTAAAAAATGACATCTTATAGAAAATCTGATAAAATTTTTACTCACTTGGGCACTATTATAGTTTTGCATAACCCCCAACGTCAAAACACCAAATATTTATTTCTTAAAATTTGCATTATGGCATTTAAATCGAGTATCTGGAAACTATTATGTTTTCAATCTATAGAAGTAGATAGGTTTGCCTATCGCCAGGTTCACACTCCTCCCCGGTCTTTTGAACAGGTGTAGAGGTTTATCCCTTGTTTCCTTTTTAGGATTGTGTTTCCAGTTGCATCTAAAGTCTGTTTAAGCTCTATACTTCTAACACTTCTCCTTTCCTATGCTAATACTTCTCCAAACAGTAACCCTCTACCTTGAGTGACTCTTGGGCCTTGTATTAGGTGAACATTAGTTAAAAAAAAAGAAAGGAAATCAACATCAGTAAAAGTGTTTTCAATTTAATATAAATTCAAGAATCAATAATATTAAACAGGGTATAAATCCCTGGCAATTTGATGCCAAAAATGGTTGAGTTTTTAAATCTTTGATCCCATGTAAAATCTGCAAAGTAATCCTGTGTCATATCACAATTTGTTGGTCCATAACTTTCATTTTTCATTTGAATCTTTGCCACCTAGCTTTCATATAATTTGTGGTTTCACCAGTCTTTGTGGTGTGTGTATCTAAGAGTATAAGAGCATTATCATTATGCTTCTTATAGCGCTGTAATTAAACCAGCCAATCGGTCAATTCTGATTGGAATTGTGTAAATTTTTGTCAAAGTTTCAAACTCAGTAGAAGAGAGAATTAGTTTGGGTGAAATGTTGAGAGGGTGAAAATAAGTCCAATGTATCCAAATACAAATTGGAGACATCTCACAATAGATCATTACATCTCAAATAAATCAACAATGTTTTTGCAGCAGTTTTTAACATCAACTTGAGTGTTTTCGTGTTTAAAAATTGAATAATTTTAACATGTTCAACATTATGGATAAAAAATAGCAAATTTTATATAGTGTTTTATTTTTTTTCAAGACTTGAGCGAAATGGATTTGCAGATTTGGATGAAAAAAACAGAATGCTGTCAAAATCTGCAAAAATTTTACATCTTTTAATAGTCAGTTGTCCTTAAATTTGTTCTATATATATAAGTGTAGGTGGAAAAAAGCAAATGTTGATAAGATAATGAGTGTCACAGTGCACTGGGTGGGGCCCTCAATCAGTCTTTCACCCCACCCCAGTTGCAGGGATTGGGGTAGTACACACTGGTTCTGATAGATTGAGTACAAACATGAAAATTAAGTAAAACTACTGACATTATTTAAGACTAGGTATACAGTGATTAAAAAGGAATTGTGGGTATATAGATAAGGGGCAATAACTCTATTTTCAAGGCTTACTTTTGATATTAAGAAATTACATTGTTAACTGAATTTCCTCTATATAATGGTAGTTGTGGAAAAATTCTACTTTGATAATGGTTCACCAATGAACTGGCATCAGCAGAAAAAGGATTTTATTTTTTATTTATTTTTTTATTTTTTTGACAGTGGTGTACATCCTGTACAAGGCCCGAGGGCCACATGAGGTAGAGGGTTACAGAGTAAGAGGCACAGCTTATGCGGATATATGCAGAAGATAATGGTTAATCCTAGACTTGAACAGGTTAAGATTGTAGTGATCAGAGAAGCAACTTCTTTGGAGTCAGATCCAGAAGGTAGTGGCTATATCACACCAAAAACATACAAAGAGAATAAGGATGGTTTGCTACAATGTGTGTGGCATGGTGGGTCTTAGTCATGAAGGTTAGGACTGGTAGAACCATGGACCATAGTTCATCTAAACTCTCACCATGGAAATAGTGAGAGAACTGTGAGAGGTTTGCAATGTCTCGTCTGTTAGAAAGGGTTTGCAGAATGGAAAATAATTATGTTGCAAAAACAAAATCTGCTTTAGTTAGACAAAATAACTCCTGTTAAATGTATGAACATTTGATTTTAACTGCATCGTTAAAGAAATTAGATTTGAGCTAATTTTAACTAATTTAATAATTTTTATTTATTTTATTTAACATTTTTTCTATATTCCACATTATTTTTATTTTTATTTTTTAATCATTTCACTCCAAGCAAGGCAGGAGTGTCACTAGCACGCATGGGGTTACAGAAAATGAGAGAAAAGAGTGGGTGTAGTGAGGATAGAGGAAAGGAAAAAAGAACAGGGATCAAAGCAACAGAAGATGGCAATTGGTGTTGGATTTAAATCTTGTGAAGATTGTAGTTATCAGGGAAGCGAGTGAGAGGAAGAGAGTTCCAATGTCAGGAAGTATAAGGAAAGAAACTGTGTGAGTAGAAGTAACTATTTCAACAGTAAATGCATGGGCCGTAGATGCCAATCTAGCAGTACGCTTAAATTCATGTAATTGGGGCACCAGGAAAAAAAGACAGAAGGAAGCCATATTACATCTGTGAGAAAGTGTCTGAAGTCAACAAGCCAATTCACGATCGATTACATTGTGACACTATTTGGCACTGGCAAATAGAAAAGGGTTAACTCAAAACCATAGCTCAGAATGAGACGAGATGGGTTAATGAATAGAATGATAGATTGAAAGAAAGAATGAAGATTTCTCTTTTCTTTCAAAAGAGAAGATAATTTTCTGAAACCAGAGGTTTACTAAAGAAAATTGATATTGTCACAAAGAAGCCATGTGGTGATCTTTAAGGCTGACAGTTGATAAATGACGCTGTCTGCATGCCCGGTTAGGAAAACACAATATAAAGTCTCTTTGTGTAACCTAAGGTATTTGGAGTGCAACAAACCTGGTGGGGCTTGGGAAGGTGACTGCCTGGGAGGAAAACATCTGGTAAATAACTGATTTTAGACAAGGCCAGGATGAGAAAATTTTGCATAAGTGAAATTTGAAATGATAATTTTTAATTAATAACCGTAAATTAAGACATGCCAAATGGTCGGGAGCTAGATTGGTTGAAGGGTAGCTAAGGTGGCAGGCACAGGTGAAATACTGAGGGAGGTGGGGGAATCACCCATGCCCATTGGGAAGTATTGGTGTGAGATACCAGTAAAAGAAGGAGGAAGTTATCGGAGCGGATTAATACCTGTGAAGGAAAAGGGGATCTCCCCAATTTTAGAGATGTAATTAATTTTCCAGAGCCAGACAGCAAAAAAGCTCTTGTTGGAAGATAGAAGAAAGACTGAATCCCCTAACTGCATCATGCCTCATGCTGGTTTGGGGTGAATGTCAGTAAATGTAACACTTTTCAAGTCAAAATTAGGATCATGAAGGGTCTGGTGACATACAAGTACATTGTGTTGTTTAATTGTAACTTTTATTTGCTGTTTGTATGTTAACTTTTTAAAGAGAAAATATAAATAAATGAATAAAAAGAAAAAAAAAAATTAGTTAAAATCATGTTTCTCTGATGATGCAGCTTAATTACGAGTTTCCAACCTTTTTTGTGCCATTGCCCACTTTCACATGGGAAATTTTCCACTGCCCGACTGTATAGTAAATATTTAAAAGCATTCCAAAATTGTTTGGTAAAAGTTTGTTACTGGTTCATAAACTGACTTTATGATGTAGTAAAAATTACCAAACCGAGGTAACAAATGATGCTGACTTGTGTGGTGGCTACTGCTGCTACTACCATATAAAGAAGAAAGGAAAGCAAACTTGACCATTGAAAACTATATAATTTAATTTTATAGTCAGGGTTA
This sequence comes from Acanthosepion lycidas, assembly GCA_963932145.1. Lineage (NCBI taxonomy): Eukaryota > Metazoa > Mollusca > Cephalopoda > Sepiida > Sepiidae > Acanthosepion > Acanthosepion lycidas. The sequence goes on from OZ010603.1 coordinate 8,308,231, forward strand.
GCATTGAAAATGTTGACAAATTATAAAATGATTTTTGTCGATAATTATAAAATTAAAAATAATATACACTACTAGCAAATAATAAAAATTTAGCTTGTCCTGGGTAAGACGTTAAACTACATCTGTGTCCTGGGTAAGAAATTAAAATACGTCCAGCAGCAAGGCCTCTGATCAGGAGGTTTTGAAGAGTGTGGAACCACCTCTTAGTTGCTGGTGCTCCCAGGTCCACCCTGACCCGGGGTGGTAGCACCTGTTAGGGTCCTAGGTATGGGCACATAGTTAACTATTACCAGCAATACTTTTTTGAAAAAAATTATTACCAGCAATACAATTTTGAAGGAAATATATTACCAGAAACAAATTTTTGACAAAACAAAATATTACCAGCAATAAAAATTTTTGTCAGCATTAAATAACCCATTGAGGTTGATATGCTGTAAAACAAAATAAACCAAACCAATCTAAACCAAAGAATACATATTCTATTCATACGTATCTATGCTAAAAATGTTCTCGGCATTAAATAACCCATTAAGGTGTTGATATGCCGTAAAACAAAATAAACCAAACCACTAAAAATTCAGCGACTATGTTTTTGTTGTTCTTGGTTTTTCCTTATCCAGATTTATATCTGGAAAAAAATATTATTTCATCTGAAGAACTATATGAATGTTAATGACTGTTCTCAAATACCAAAAATTAATTGTTGTTTGAGGGGATATTTATATCTTATTTAGAAATATGACCCGTTTATTCCCAATAAGTCTCCTGTTATTTTTTTTTTTATGCAGGTTCTTTGTATATCTCTTTTGAATATTTTTTCTGAGTAGCATAGGTTGAAATACCTTTTTAATATTCAAAATCCTATATCACCCACCAAAATTTCTAATTGCCTACCATTCTCTGTTCAGTTGCTCATCACCCACCCAACAGCTGAAATCACTCACCAGGTGGCGATATCGCCCATGTTGGGAAACCCTAAGTTAAAGTCAAGTGTTAGATGCTTAACATGAATTACATTTTATGAAGCCAATGTAGATTTTGTTCTTGTGAAATAAAATTCTTCTCCTGATGATGACACCTGTTCCTTGATGAAGCATATCAAAGAATAAGTTTTTTAAATTTTTTCGTGTTTCTCATTCTGTTGGATGCTCATCCAACTTTACCTTAAATAGAAGCTGTTTCTGTTTCCCTTTGGAGTTGTGTGGTGTTACGAGGCCCCATTTTTTCCTACTTCTTTGCACTTACACTGTAAAATACAGAACCTAACTTAAAATGATGACTTAAATCTGTAGCTACTAGATGCCCTTTTTACCTTACGAAAAGCTCCCATTCACCAGACCCTTTAGATTTCATAATAATAGAATGGAACTTTCTAGAAGTCTCTAGAAACTTCTACTGGGTTCTAAAGGGTACAAAAAACATATATAAACAGGAGTACCAACTAACCAGTTTGCCTCCTGAACTCACAGTCACGACGACTGAGGTCGACTCCAGTCCGTTTGATTCAAGAACAAAGCTTCGACCAAAAGAATCTAAGTTCCGACAGTCATCAAAAAAAAAAAGACTATCGGTAAATACATTACCTTTTATTCCTTGATTCCAAACTCCTTTGTTTTATATACACGTGAATATCCAACTATTTTTCTAAGAAGAAAATATTATTCTTTGACTAGCAATAATTTCCCATCCATTGCCTTAATCTTTACTGTATAAGGATTTCCTCTTCCGGTCACTCATATAGCTACACGTTAAACCAACTACTTTCTGGGCTCTCACATGTTTATCAACTGTTAGCATTTCCCTACGTATGTTGTTTAAGCCTCAGCCCGACTGTTTAAAAAAATTATTGTATTTCATGTTATATGAAACCCACTTTTCATTATTTTACATGTAATCTTCTCCTTCAACTTTTATTTCTAAGAATCTGTTTCATCGTATTTTTGTGTTGTGCCTGCGGTAACAGTGGCAACAGAGAAAACCAGGTTTTATCTCTAAAAAGAATTTGTGTTCTCTGTCAGGTTATGTCCTATTTGGCTCAGGCTTCTGCTACTGGTAAAATGTAACCCAGTACAACATGCCGCACATGGATGGGTGGTTGGCATATAAATCACCTTACTGTCCACTAGCTTTTCTGCTGGTGAAGAAGGTGGTGTGTCACCCTGCAGGATGAAAAACAAGACCTTTCAAAGGGTGGATGAGCTTCTTATACGA